>PVJS01022813.1:0-30185 GCA_004027185.1 Glis glis | reverse complement strand
GTAACTCTGATGAAAGAAGTTATGTAAGGAGAAAGTAAAGGGGCTTTCACTTTCTTTTTAAAATACTTCTGGATTCCATGAATTATTTAATAAACATGCAGTTCTTTTAATTTAAAACAAGACACTAATTTCCATAAAACAAAGAAATATACAAATGAATGAAACTGATCGTTCCTCTTCTAACAGTCTTGATGCTGTATTAATTTTTCCAAAGAATAAAAAGCTACAACTATTACCACCCTCAGTAAAATCACTTATTAATCGAATTTCCCAATAGATACTAGTAAATTTCCTGAACATAGTAGATGCCAATGATAAATCCTCCCATTCAAACTTCCATATTATTTAAACCATGACAGAAGTCAATACGATGAAAAAGAGAATAGTACATTTACTATTATCTTTGTATGGTTAGGATTATGTTTATCTCTGTTTTGGACATATTTTATACTCATTTTGCTTATCTGTATTTTAAAAATGTTTAAAAATTATTTAATTTTTTGTAAATACATAGAATTTTATACGATAAACAAACAAAAAGGAGATGATGGAGATGCCTTCATTGTACCAGCTGGCTATATATATATCCACTTACTGAGAAAAATAATTTATATTGATGATTTCAAAGTCTACATGTATGGTTATCCACAGTTTTTTTCTCTAAACAGTAGCTTAAAAGAATATTTAAACTATTGGGATGAATATTTGGCCATAGAAGGTATTTTTAATGTTGTTTAAAGAATATAATAAAATTTCATGAAAATATATAAGTAGGGCCCAAACAAATTCAATCAAGTAAAATGCAGAACATATTTCAAGCATGGTGGCACACATCTGTAATCCCAGTAGTTGGGAGGCTGAGACAGGAGGATTGCAGGTTGGAAGAAAGCCTCAGCAAGTAATGAGACTTTCATTAACCTAGCGAGACCCTGTTGCAAAATTTAAAAAAACTAAAAAATAGGGCTGGGGGTGTAGCTCAGAGGTAGAATGCCCCTGGGTTCAATCCCCAGTACCACACACACACGCACATGCGTGCGCATGCGCGCGCGCGCGCGCGCGCACACACACACACACACACACACACACACACACAATGCAGAACACAGTTATACAGTAAAGTAACTGAAATGATGAAACCCCTTATATATGCATACATGCCAGCTGGCCAAATGTTTCATAAATCTGGCTGCACATCCACATCCACCCAGACTACAATTAAAGACAGGCAGCACCATCCACTCTACCATAAATATTGATGAAGAAGCCGGGACTAGAGAACATGATATGCTTTATAGAAATGAGAGCTATCTTGTGATTAAAATGGCTACAACTTGGATAAGTAAAGAGAAGATACTGAAGGAAAAGGAAATTCACAGAGAAAATCACAGAGAAGCAAAAAAGAGGTTTTAAGAATATAATCAATTCACCTTCCAACTCCATTCTCTCATTCTTCTAGTATACTTTCTCTATCTATAAAAAATAGAAAGTTTTTTAAAAAAAACTATCTTCCCTATTCTTTTGCAGTTAAGGTTCTGGATAGTATTTAGGTTACATCAACTGGACGCAGGAACATGAGATTTGGAAGGCAGACGCAAAGGAGAGCAGTTATCTTGCTGCTTCTGGCTGTTTTCTCCAACATGACTGGACAGATGTAGGCTGTTGCACAGTAGTATTCCAGTATCCAATTTCCAACTTCAAGGATGTCAGGTGATAGAGTAGAAGTGGCTACCAGACTTAGCATTCCAATGTCCAGGTATAGCTCAGAGGCAGTTACCTAATCCTGGCTTCCCGTCCCTGGGGACAGCTACCCAAGTATGTATGTGCTCAAATGCAGTAGTCATAGAGGGTGCCTTCCTGAGTGTGGCAGAAGGAATGCATTCCCTGGCTGTTCAATCCTGCAATGAAGACTGTGCTACAGATCCCCCCCCTCAGTCCTTTCAGTGATTTCTTTTTTAAGAACCTAATCTCCTGCATTAAAATCCTTCTTTGAGAGTACCTAGAACTTTAGTGTTTCATAACAAATAAACAGACTTAACACTAAAAAGTCTAATAACCTAATTAAGAAACTGGCAAATGAACGAAATAGATGCTTGAAAAAAGAAGAAATACAAATGGACTAATACATGAAAAATGTTCAACATTATTAGCAATCACGGAGATGCAAATTAAAACTACACTTAGATTCTATCTAACCCCAATTAGAATGGCAATCATCGTGAAGTCAAACAACAATAAATGCTGGTAACAATGTGGGTAAATAGGAACTCTTCTACACTGTTAGTGGAATTGGAGATTAGTGCAGCCGCTATGGAGATCAGTGTGGAGATTCCTCAGAAAACTGGGAATGGATCCACCATACGATCCAGGTATACCACTCCTGAGTATCTTTCCAAAGGGACTGAAATCAGAATATTATAGAAATACATCATATCCATGTTTATAGCAGCACAATTCATAATAGCCAAATTATGGAACCAATGTAGGTGTCCATCAACAGATGAATGGGTTACAAAATTATGGCATCTACATACAATGGAATTCTACTTAGCAATAAAGAACAAAATTATGTTATTTGCAGGAAAAATAGACCTGGAGAACATATGTTAAATGAGATTAGCCAGCCACAGAAAGTGAAGGGTCATATGTTTTCGCTCACATGTGGAAGCTAGTGAGTAATCAGGATTCAAGAGGGACTTTAGATAATGGAGAAGAAATTCCAGTGGAGCACAGGAGGTGGTCTTCGGAAGCGGGGGTGGGAGAGAATTAATGAAGTAAACACTTCCACTAACATTATGTACATATGGAGAATACCAATGCCAATCTCAGTATTTTGTATAGGGAAGGGGGGGAGTGGAGAGGGAGCCGGGGAAGGCTCACCAAGTGCTATGTGCATGTATGTCACTATCACATGAACTACATTATGATGTGAGACTATAATACACGATTAAAAGTTTAAAAATATAATAAAAATTAATTGATAATAATGAAATAATAATAAAAGAAATGCCAAAAACCTAGACTAGTAACTTTTCATGACTTAATTATAATTCAAGCAACAGGAAAGCAAAAAATAAGTCAAGATGGGTTTTTTTAATGTATTTCATAAATGAGATAATTGAAGTCCTGAGAAATGAAATCCAACATAAGAACAGAGCTCAGGCTTCAAATTTAAGTCTTTCAACTTTTAAATCCAGTAGTCTTTCTGCATTACTAGCAGTTCTTCAATTTTGGTCCACTGATCCTTGGGGGTCCCCATGCCACTTGAAGCATTGGGTGGGGAACTCCTTGGGTAAAAAACTATACTCAATAATATACTAAAATGTTATTTGCCTTTTCTGTTGCAATTATATCTGTGCTGATGATGTTAACCAATAGCGGATAAACCTACTGAATCTTAGCACAAATCATGGAAGCAGCACCAAGTTGTCTGAGTAACTTACATATTACTCAGAAATAAGCACACTTGTTTAAGGCGGGGGGAAAGTTTCTCTTAAGAATTATAACCTTGATGAAAATGCAAAATTTTACTCAACCTCAAACTTTGCTTTATGTGGGTTTTCTTTGTTAATTCTATCTGACAAAATAGAAATGATGCATAAAGCACTTCTGGATATGCAACGCATGTCGATGCTACAGAAAAGAAAATGCTAGTACAATATTTGAGTTGAAAAGCTAAACTAAATTTTTTCATAGAACACCATTTACACTTGAACAAATGACCAACTAGAAATGATCAGATTTTACTATGCTTGTCACTTTAAGGAAAACAAATGAAAGTATTTGTTGACTGTGATTAATATGGAATTTCTGAGCAAAATGAGAACTTTGAAAAACTTGTTTCAATCACTATGATCTTGATATCTTTTCAAGACTTAAAGGCTTTTCTGGTGAAATCAGATTTATTATGTAGTAGACATGCTTCTAACATATGGAAGCAAATCTTTTCCTAATTACCAATGCACAGTAATACAAAATCATGCATGAGTAAAAAATCCATTCAAAGAACAAGACAGATTAATATGTTTAAATGTAACACAGTATGCAAATGTCATTGATATCACCATACAATCACTGATATGATTTTGGATTCCACATTACAACTAACCTTTAAGAAATTGTAAGTCATCAAGTTTTGGTATAGTATTAACAAGAATATCCATTATCTGAATGCTCAGTTAAAATACTCCTCCCTATTCTAACTTTATACCTGTATTAAACCAGACTTTCTTCACATATTTTAACCAAAAGATCTTATTGCAATAGCATGCAAACCTTCAGAAGCAGAGCTGAGACTTGGCTCTTCTCTAGATGACACACATTAGAGATCTGCAACAATGTAAAAAAAATGTACTGTTCTTGCTCATTTATTTTGCTTCAGAAATATTTTTTTCATAAAATGACACTTATGAAAATATGGTAGAACTGATATTTTAATATGAAGTAATAAATATTCTCAGCTTTCCTCAAATTGGGTTTTGGGTTTTTGTTTTGTTTTGTTTGTTTTGTTTCTGCAGATTAAACCCAGGGGTGCATTACCACTGAGCTATTATCACATCTTTTTTTATTTTTCATTTTGAGACAGGGTCTAAGTTGCTGAGGCTGAACTGCAAATTGGGATCCTCCTGCATCAGTCTCCTTAGTAACTGGGATTACAGATGTGTACCACCATACTCGGCCTCAGTTTTAATTTCTAATACAGTAAGTGTCTTATAGAGAGAAAAGCTCTTTGAAGTCCTCAATAACTAAAGGGGTCCTGAGATCAAAAGTACCAGAAGCACTCTCTATGTGGTGTTCTTAAAGACAGATGCCTTTTATGAAACAAATCATAACTGAAGATTATTTGCTTTGACCTCTACAATGTGATAAGAATTTCTGAATTAATTTGTAAAAGATAAAAATCAGGAGATTGTATGTAAACAAGAAGAGACATCTCTTCTCTGGGGAAAAAAATCAGACCTTGCCACATGATTCTTGCCTGGCAATGATCATTGCAACACAGCCACGGTGCAGAAGCAGCAGTAGCTCTCTGTAGATAGAATAAGCATTCTCCATTTTAGCCACCCCAAACATAGCCTACTATCTTGATCTTTCTAGCCAAACACATTCACAGTACCTGCCTTACCCTTCCATCATGGCGAACATACAAAACACTTGTACCTAACACTGGCAAAAACAATAATGCTGCTTGTGGCTAGCAGGACAAGTCAATGGCTCCCACTACCTCAGTCTCTCCCAGCATCTCCAACACTTGATTGGTTCAACATATAGGTACCCCTGTGACCCAATTGAGAATTTGAGCCTGTAATCCCTAGTATAGCTAGAAAGGTTGGTTGAGATCAGTGACTATCAATCTTTAACTGAAAATTTGGAACTTTTATCTTTTAAGTAATGGGGAAGGTTTATTTATTACCTGTAACTTCACTATAATTATAAATTTTCCATGAAGTTGATTACTCCATAAAGTTGATTCATTTCATACTATTTTATATGATAATTCTGAAAGGTTATTATAACCTTCTCATATACCAAATTCATGATTTTAACACCAAGAAAAATGTTATTTCAATAGAGTGTTTAAGCCATTTTTTTCCTGAAAATAGTGGAAGAACTATGATTACATAAGATATGTAATAAATTGTCAATCATATAATGAAAACCTGCAGCCTAATATTCTTATATACTTATAAAAGGATAGAGAATTAAATTGGCTGTAAATAATTTCTAATTGGTAAAAGGCAATTATAAAAATTTAGCTTTTGTAAAAATTCCACCCAAATGCCAGAGCAATATGAATATTCTTATATCTGTGATGCCAAGATAAGACCTTGGTAAAACAATCAAAACTTTCTTTCCACCAATCCTCCCTCTAGTGCTTACTGTGAGGACAATTCAATGGCACATGTATGGAAGTGTTAGTTGGATACCACTGTATAAAATCATGTTACAAAAGTGTATAAGCATTAATCTACATTTTTAAGAGTTTACAAGTTAAATGAATTTTCCTCTAAAATCAGAAATATATGATACTCATCCTAATAAACCTTTTACTTTCCAAAGAATTACCATTTGAGTTAAACATATATACCAACAACCAAACACTTCTCTGCTAACTCCAAAATATATGCAGTCATCAACCTACCAATGAATTAGACTTCAAATGTATGCAATATTCATAACTCATAATTCACTTTTCCATGAAAATGCTATATTAAATGACATGAGGTTTCTAAATTAGCTGAAAAATGCCCATTTCACTCAAAATTTACTTGAACTACAATATGAAGATTTTGAAGCTGGCACAATGGCACACACCTGTAATTCCAGTAGTTAGGAGGTTGAGACAGGAGGATCATAGGTTGGAGGCCAGCCTCAGCGAACTAGTGAGACCCTTAGCAACTTAGGGAAACCCTGCTGCAAAAAAAAAAAAAAAAAAAAAAAGGGCTGGGAGAGTAGCTCTGAGGTAGAATGCCCCTAGGTTATCTCCAGTACAAAAAAATTATTTTAAAAGAGAAAAAAAGCTCTCCCATTGTTTTCCTTATCCTCACGAACACAGGGGAATCTTTTTTTTAATAAGCCAATTTATATTTACCACCAACAAAGATTTCTAGGCATGAGAGTGGTAAGAACAGGAAGAACTCTGGGAGTTAAGTGTTGGACAAGAGCTTAAGAAGAGTTATAATAAGAATATGCACCATGGCAAGGAGCAATTGCAGGAAATGGTATGCATATAAAAACTGGTAAATTGCAAACTGAATGGTTGTTTTTGGAGATTAAGAGAATTATTATTTTAAAAATACCAGAAGGATGGGGATTTCCTTAATAGAAAAAAAGTACATAGAATACAGGGGAGTATAACATTTAACAGATCAGAAATGAAACACTGCCATTCTTTTGGGTGTGTGTGTGTATGTGTGTTATTTAGTATTGTACCCAGGGGCATTCCACCTCCGAGCTACACCCCTAGCCCTTTTAATTTTTTGTTTGAAACAGGGTCTCACTAGGTTGCTGAGAGTATCACTAAGTTTCTGAGGTTGGTCTCAAACCTGGGATCCTCCGGTCACGGCTTCCCAAGTACTGGGACTACAGGCATGTACCACCTCGCCCAGCTAGAACACTGGCATTCTTATCCTCACTCGCTCAGCTTCAACTTCATTATGTCCTCACCATGCATCTCACGAACCAAACATAACCCTGCCTCAGGCCCTAGCTGGGATGTGCTTCTCTTAGTTAGCATGTTCTCTTCCTCACTTCACTCAGGTATCTGTACAAATGTAACTCATCCAAGAAGCATGCCCTGACCACACGTATGCCCAACCCACAACCACACCCCACCAGTGTCTCTTTGCCCAGCTGTATTGTTCTTCATGAATCTCCTACTATTTGGCATTACTTGTTTCCTGTCTTTTCCCTATGTAAACTGAGATTCTATATTTTTAATAGACTCTAAAGTTACCTAATACATATTGGGCAACCAATAAATGTATGTTAGACAAGTAAAGCTTAAAACCTAGAACTATGGAATAGACATAAAAATCAATGGGTCATTTGTACAGTGGCATTAAGAAGTCTTGAAGACATATCTTCTATCCATCCAAAATATTTCAAATAAGAAGACAAAAAAGGGTTTGTTTTAAAAATACTTAGAACAAAGATATGAACAATGTAAATTTCATTTCCCACCCCACTTTCTAATTCTTTCTTACCCTGGTTTGATTGATCAGCTTCCGTAAGACATTCCTACTTTTCCAATCTTTTCATTGCTGAATTCAGATTTTCTAAAACAGTATTGTCTAAAAAACCTTTATGTGATGTTGGAATGTACCAGTATCTGCACTGCCAGTAGTATTGAGCACTTAAAATAAAGTAGCTGAGGAACTGAATTTCAATATTATTTAATTTTTAATTTTAATAGCCACATGTGACTAATGGCAGCTATACTAAACAGCTCAGCCATACAAAATGCAGTTTTGTTTATAATAGTTGATGTTAAAATTATAATGGCAGGATTACAAGGTAAGTAAGGAAAAAAAGTAAAAAGAAGACCAAGGGAGCCATTGAAGAATTTTGTCATAAATTTTACTATGTTTTTCAAGTTAGATTTTGAAAAAAAATGAAGTAAATACGCTGGGTTAGTCAACAAGTACGAAGGCCCTAAAACTAAAGTTATCCTTCTGTCCTAAAATTAAAGAAAATTCAAAGCCGGGCGTGGTGGCGCACACTTGTAATACCAGTACTTTGGAAGGCGGAGAGCGGAGAATCCGGGTTTGTGGCCAGCCTCAGCGCGCGCGCGCTCTCTCTCTCTCTCTCTCTCTCTCTTTCTCTCTCCCTCTCTCTCTCTCTCTCTCTCTCTCTCTCTCTCTCTCTCTCTACTTAGTGAAGGCCCTCTGCAACTTCGTGAGACCTGGTTTCAAAATAAAGTATAAAAAATAGGGCCGGTGGTGTAGGACGGAGGTAGAACGCCCCTGAATTCAATCCCCGGTACCGCAAAAAAAAAAAAGAAAATTCAGAGGCCAAGGTGGGAGGATCACTTGAGCCCACAAATTCGAGACCAGCCTGGGAAACACAGCTAGAACCCATCTCACAAACAAACTAACAAAAAAGCCCAGCATGGTGGCACAGACCTGTAATCCCAGTACTTGGGAGGTTGAGACAGGAGGATAACAGGTTAAAGGCTAGCCTCATCAACTTAGAGAGAGCCTGTTTCAAAAGAGAAAAGGGCTGAGGAGCAGCCAGAAGGTAATATGCTCCTGGGTTCAATTCCTAGTCCCCCCCAAAATTAAAAAGTTATATAAGTCATTCTATAGTACACATCTAATAGAATATACTTAATTTGAAGAAGCTAATTGTATCTTATCAGAAGAAATGTTCACACCACTAAACATCTAATTTTTAAGCTTAACCTTAACTTGATGAATCATCAAAAGTTTTATGTATTAAAATATTCTATGGAAAGAGATTTAACTTTCAGTGCATTAATTTTTTTCTACATGAAGTCACTTGTTTAACAAATTTGAGGAATGAGAAAACTATCAATGTCCAATTAATAAAATCCTTAACTGCTTGACATAAATGATTTATCCTTAGTAGAGATGAGAACACTAGAAATGGATTTACTACTTGTGCTTTAAATCATTATTTGTGTGAAGTAATATAACCATAACCAGAGTTCTAGGATAGATATTCAAGGTTTTTCTCACTTTGAATGAAATATTTCCAAATAATTTAAGTTTTCTGGGGAAAAAATTCAATGCTTTTGAATTTTTGAAGGCTGTACCACTTAACACTCATTTCCAAATGTTATGTCAATTTCTCTAAACTTAAGTCAATAATGTGGCACTATTTCTTGTGTTAAAATTACCTACCCAAATCCCTCTTATCTTTTGATCCATATTTTGATTGCTCAATTGTAGCACATCTTGTTCTGGTGGGCATATACTGTTTTTTTCCTGTTTTAAAAAAGTTCGAAGAATTTAATGGTCATGAATAAAGACTATTACTATTAGACTTCAGATTGGGCAAAAGCTTTGTATGATCATATCTGTGAGAGAATTTGCCAAGACACATAAACTTCACAGAATTTCTCCTCTGAATATTAGGTACATCTATGATACTCGACATGACACTTTGCAATGTGTCTTAGTCCCATTTTTACTAGTATTTTTTACTGTGAAACTCCAACAGAATTTTATTTCCATTTGGAGGCAGGAGGCACTCAACTGACAATCTGCATTATTCAATTTGGACAGGAGATCTAAGCAATGAAAAAAGTTGTTTAAGCTGGGTACAGTTGTGCATGCCTCCACTCCAGCTATTCAGGAGGCTAAGGCATGAAGGATCACAAATTCAAGTCCATCCTGGGCAACGCAGTGAATCCTTGTCTCAAAATTAAATAGGGGTGGGAGGTGGGGTTGGAGATGTAGCTCAGTGGTAGAGTGCTTGCCTAGCATGTGGTAGCCCCTGGGTTCATTCCCCACTACCGCAAAAAGAAAAAGAAAAAATATTTCTTCAGATTTTTACATACTATATTACAAATGAATTGGGCCTTTTCCTAGAATCCAACACAGTATAAATTACAGTACTGTTACCAAGATAATATAAGACATTAGGTACAGTACTTCTAGGTTGGTTCCTTATTATGTAGAATACAAGGTTTCCTTGAAATGTTTCCTTTTTCTCTGAAAAATGAAAGGTAAAAATGGACAAAAAGGCATGCAATTGTTCTAACAAGTGAAACTATAATTACTTCTTCAATATTAGCTGAAAGTTCACAAAGATAAGTGTTCCTCAAATCAAGGGACATAATTTGCAAATACTTTTGATATATCAGGATATGCATAAGTAAAAAAATTCCCCACAAGTCCCAAATGACTTCCAGGACGTATTAGTTCAAAAACTAAATTTTTCTAGTCACCAAAAAACATGTTTTAATTCTTCTAAAATAGACAGTTGTTAATAGTTGTATTCCAACATATATCAATAAGGAAGTATATTATTTAGTATTAGAGATTTTTATTTCAGAATGCAGATAGCACTGCTACAAGAGATGACATGTTTAAAGTTAGCATGACTTTATTCTTCAGCCTTGGTTCTGAGAGATTTTAGACTTAGAAAAGATGAAAAATTAACTGAAATTAAGACCCTGCCATATTTGCCATAGTTAAAACAATGGCAATCATTCAAGTAACAATGTATTTCACTTAAAATTCAGAAGATGCTCCAAGAGGTATTTTTTAATCTACAACAATCCATCGAGAACTTCCTCACACACTGATCATTCTGTAAGTCTACATTCCTTCTGTACTTATGTAGTGTTTTCCAGTAAAGACCTACATTTAAATACATATTAATTTGTAACTATATCCTGTATTTCCATCCCACGTCTTACCAATCCTTCCAAGAATTAAAATATACCCCCAAATCCTTCATTTTTTCTCAACAATAACTGCACAGTTATTGTTAACTTAGAGTTAACATAAAGAGAGTACTTTTTAAAAATATCTGTGGATGAATGACATACCTCTTTACTTTCTCAGTTTTATATCAGGTAAAACTTTATTAAGACACTACTGAATTAATTACTGAATCAGTACTATTTCTGAGAGACAGCTAAACTTCTTAGAACTTTATAAAATAATGGTACAAATATGTTAAATGGAAAAGTATTACTACTTCATCAGCTGTTTTTTCCAATTTGACACTAATACTATCTTAATATAATCAATACATAAAATTGCTACAACTTAGCTTCTCAATAATCTAAAATCAACTCTATGGCTCCACTATCCCAATTAGTTCCTTAGTTAGAAGGACAGCATATTTTACAGGTAAAAAACCACAACAGAAAGTAATTTACTCAATCAATATGGCAGCCAGTCAGTTGAGGTAAAATTAGAGACCATTTTTCTACCTTAAAGTGGAAAATAAAATTACTTAATGAATTTTTTCAAGAGATACATAAACACAGAAAACATTTTTTAATTATCAGCAAATGAGACACATGTCTTGAAATTAGTTGCCTTCTCCCTAACGCTACCCACTCAAATTTCTTTTTACCCTTCATAACATTTCCACTATTCCATATTTAAAGTCTTAACAGGTGTTAACACTTGGGTTAAGCAATATTTTCTCACTTTCAGATAGCAAATAAGGTTATTTTCATTTATTTAAGACAGTCTTATAATTCTAATTTTTCCCTTAAAACATATGCAATAGTCATGTCACAAACTACACCATCTATAGAGTTCACAACTATCTTTCCAAAACATTTTTATCTTTTCAACTAAAACACTAAACTATCTTTTATTTCCTGTTTGCTTTACTTTAACCAGTTGGCTTTCTTTTCTTTTTTTCTTTTACAACTTTCCCCACCTCTAAGTCCCAGAACCTTAAAGCAAATGACAACTTATTCTCAAATACTAATTCCTCTCATATTAATACCACTTGTTTTTTCCAACTTCTTTTTCCAAACTTCTCAATCTTGTTCCCTTTTATCAGTCTTTAAAGAAATTTTCTACACATATTATTATAAATAATTCAATGAACATTTTTTAAACAACAATGATGTTCAAGTAAACAAATTCAAAATAATAGTACTAATTAGACAGAAGCTTGCTCTGAATGCTGTAGAGTTGACTTTTTGTTTTGTTTTGTTTTTTGCACTAACTCCTTTAGACTAGAATAAATTAGGCTACGGAGGGAAAGGTTAGAGGGGATTCCTAACAAAAGGAACAGCAAAAGTATAGGGATAGAGAAATTAAATAGCAATAGGTATATGAGAACTTCTGTATTATTTTGACATTATTACAGAACTCCTGTATAATACCATTCTGTATTATTATCACAGTGTATAATAAGAACAGAAAACAGCAGAAAGTGAGGCTGGAGATGTAGATGAGGCCAAGTCACCATCTGTCTTTAATTTGGACATAAGCAACTAGGTCTGCCTCATGTATGCAAAACTTCTCTCATCATCTTTTAACTGTGTGTGATAGAGGTGAATGGGCTCCTTCTGGTTGTTCTCTAACTTTGACAAGGTCTTTAAACAAAATAAAAAATTATCTTAAAATATGTGTTAATAATCAAACTTCTCAATCCATTTAATGCATAAAATAAATGCTTATATAATATATACATGTATATGTTTATATTTGGAGGAGTGATAGATACAGAAACCAGGGTCTTGCACATGCTAAGTATACACTCTACCACTGACCTACACCCTTAGCCCTATAGTGCAGTTACTAAACCATGATGAAATACAGAAATGATTGAGTATATTTTGAAAAAACTCTGAGCGCTACATAAGAATATTCATATTATGAAAAAACTAGAGTGCTATGTAAATTTTTTTTTTTTTTTGTGTGTGTGTGTGTGTGTGTGTGTGTGTGTCCAGAACTCTTTTCCCAAGTTTTGTTTGTTTGTTTTGTTTTTGGATGATGTTACATGGTAATAAGCTTTTGCCCCAAATCTTTATTTGGAAAATGGAAAAAGGGAAGGAAAATTTTGTTTGACTGGTAATCATATAAATACTTAGAAATAATACTTTATCTTCAAAAGTAATACCAACACTTAAAATCCAAAAAACACCTGATTGTGCCCATTTAATACTCTAGAAATTTTTTTTTTAATATAATACCTGTAGCTGTTCAATATTTCAAAACAATGAATACAAAATGCTCATGAAAAGATACACAACTTAAATAAAATGTTTTTCTTCTAATCTGGAAGAAATATATAATGTGGCTAATAAAAATATTCTTTTCAACTACATGATAAAGAACCATGGTTAAATTAGTTCTTTTGTTGTTTTTCACCTCTGCTTAAGCAAAATTAATACATTATTAATATATAAAGAAAAATTTTCAGTACCTTTCTATTAAAGTATTAAAAAAGAAAACTTACTTGTATCTGCTTGGCTTCCCACACTGATGTATCTATCATTGCCAGGAAGTGCTGTTTGGTAGTAAGTTGTCTCCTCCTGCTGAGGGGTCTTGGCATTCTTTGCAGTAAGGAAAGCCACTGCTAATTCCAAGTTTCCATTACTATCCTTCAAAAATCAAGACAAGAACATGCAATGATTTGGAACAATTCTATACACTGTCACAAAATTTATACAATTATCTCCATAACTAATACTTTAGAGCAAAACTCGCTTTGATTAGAAATTATTCCATATGTGACTCTAATTATAGAATACACATTCATATCATAACATATAAAGCACACTTAATAGTTAATTCCTTTTTATTAAAACTAAAAGTATAATGTGAAAATCAATTCTCTAATTTCTTACTTTTCCATTACTCTCATAACTGCTTAATAAAACTCAATCATAAACTTACACTTTTAAGCAAATTAATAGATTAAAAATATTTTTCCTGGAATTTCACATATAAGAGTGAAAATGAGTATTTAAAATAGTCTTCTGCAAACAATAAAAGACATCCCCTTAATTTGGTTATTGGATGCATACCTAACAGCAATAGTAAACAAAGTGTTAAGAGGCACAGGTAGGAAACAGCAAAGGTACTTCAACTTTACAGTATGGAGACACACAGAACTGCTAGACAGAAACATTCAATACTATCAAGATGACAACCCTACCCAGATTTATATAGAAATTTTACTTAATTCTCACCAAAAGCATACCTGGACAAAATAGTATAAAGTTTGTTTAGAAATAATAATGCTAGAATAAGATCTTTTAAAGCAGCAAAATAATAAGAGAATTCCCAATTGAATTCTTTATATTTTCTACATGGTTTCTACTAGCTTTAAGACAGCTAATTGAAACATAAGAAACCCAGATATTAATAACAGCTATCTCTGTAACATAAGGCCAGAACATGGAAGGCTCTACAAACTTCAGCATACATGTAAGAGTAATCAGAAGCCAGGGGAGGGTTTTGGACAGGAATGACATGGTATGACTTCGATTTTAAAAAGTTTACTCTGGCTCTGGCTATATATTAAAAACAGACTAGAGAGAAAAGGCAGAAGCAGAGTCGAATATTACTGATTATCATATTTAATGTGGGACATTATTGAAGAAGGATCAGGCTGATTCCAAGATTTGAGGACTAAGCAACTAAAAGAACAAAGTCCCTGAAATTCAACCAACCCTCATTCTAGAAGCCAGTAAGGAAAGGAAAGGAAAGTAAGAGTGCAGTTTGAAAAGCACCGCTGCTTTAAAATGTTACCTTCATGACTATTATAAGATTCTGAAATAACTTACTCAAAATGTGGGTATATTATTAGATAACTGTCACAATTATGATAGCTAATATTGATTAAACACTATGTGCCAAGAAATGTGTTAAGTATTTTTCATATCTCATCTCATATAATAACAAAAAACTAAATACAGCAGGAATTTCACAACTTGAAGGTAATTTACTATGTAGGACTAAAAATAGATTCACAAAATTAATCAGTGGGATTCTGGTTCCCCAAAATAAACTACCTGTCAATATATTACTAAGAAAATCAACTTACAAATTTAGAATGAGCGATAATTCAGGTTTAAGCACACTGCTTTTCCCCAGTCACTATAATTGAAATAGATGTTTGGGGCAAACAAAAACAAAAAATCTATACTCACACAACTTACATCAAAGGAAATGAGGAGAAGATTTAATTTATATTTCCCAAGCTTAAAGAAAAAAAAAGTGAATTATCCTAATATACCCCAGCAAAGTGATAGGCTACAGCCTCATACTCTCTGGTCTATTGCAAAAGACACTTTTTGAAAATAGACATGGAATCATTTAGTCACGATATTTATCAGAATAAAGAAAGAACAGGCAATCATCTAAATGTCACAATCATAAAGATTGAAGCAACACTTCTACGTCCTCTCCAAACACAGTGGCTTCATAATCCCTATTCAATGCTCTAGGCAGGATGTCTCATGATTGTCCTTATGAGGAATTAAATAAGTGAAGCAAAGTTTCTAGTAAAAGAAACGGGGAATTAGTGTGACATCTGGGATAAGGGTCTGTGGCTTCTACTGCGAGCTCATTCCCATCCTAGCTATGTGACTTTGGGTGAGTTACTTTAACCTCTCTGCTTCCTCATTTTCAAAAGGGGGTTGAAAATAATACTTATAGTTATTATGAGGATGAGTTAGCCCACATAAAGCACTTAAATTATACCTGGTACTATTAACTGTTTAATAAGTGATAGATAGTATCATTATCCTTAGGATGATTTTGATTATAATTATCTAAGAGATAAATTCATTGTAGAAACAAAAAGATTCCAAAGGACTGGAGCTATGTGTATGATTATAGTGATAAAAATGCTATACTGTTTTTAGCTGTTAGTTAGCAATACACAAATGAGCTTAAAATACAGTTCTATTTCTAGAACATCTTTCATTCATTTGCTCTTTTTCACTGTAAATCATCCATGTGATTTGACTCATCTCAGCATCTCGGTGTGGAAATGAGGGCATATCAAAGATATAACCAAAATGATGCACTCCACTTTATTGCAATACTACTGAAGACTGACATTGAATACTCTTAAACTATAAATGGAATAACTTTATATTTCTCCTTCTGGGGAGGAAATAAATGTAAGCTTCTGTCCTCCTGTTTATTTTCTATCCTCCTCTGCCCCTTCCTCTAACTCATCCCACCCTGAATTCCTGTTTAAATTCTAAACTCATGGCTCTTTAATAAGATCATCCCTTAGCATTAGGATTCACATTCCACCATTTTGCAAGAAAAACATGTCATTTAGAGAGAGGTTATCTAGCACTCCAAGGTATCATGAAATAGTAGGTTTCTGAAAGCTAACATGCTCAAAATTGTAGTGTAGTAAGTGATGCTCTTAGATGATATAAATACATTTTTCTATCTCTACTACTACCACATGGTGTAACTAAAAAATTCAACTTTCAAATATGGTACACAGCAGAGACGAGGGATACTACAAACTCTATGTCATAAAACAGAGGCCATACCTTCAAGGCTTGCTGCAGTATCTGGGCATCATTAATACCAGTTATTTCTCTCAGCTGATTTAAAAATGTCTGCTGGTGCTAGAGGAAGGAAAATAACAAAATCATTACTCTATGAACTCTGAAAATATACAGGAAAAACAAAATACCTTTTATTAAAAAAAAAAGAACGATCCATACAATGGAGAGCCTTTATTCCATTCTCGTGTTTCTAAAACCAAACTCTACATTACTACCCAAGAAGTCTTACTGAATTAACAGTTTCGGTCCCATTTTTCATCCCCTTCTTTATGCGTCCAACAAGAAAAGAAATAATCTGCAAGCTGGTTAAGCCTGAGACTAACACCTGAGATATTTGAAAAAGACATGACCTTGGCAGTCCATGAACAGGGTGGCGGGCAATTACAACATGAGTGTCCTAAGATCCATTCAAGGAAAAAAAGATTATTTCATTCTCCAATCTAACTGTCATAAAAGATTCTAAACTTGAATTGATTTGTTTCAGTACTTTTTATATTCTACTGGTCTATATAATCTACTATTAACTCTATTGAAGAGAAAAAACAGAGAGAGCAATAGGATTCCACTATCAAACCCATTCATGACTTCCCTAAATGAGAACCCTGCTTCTCCCTATGTCTGTGGGTTTCTTAAAACAAGTTCCCCAAAACTCTAAAACAGCACCATGTAATAAAACACAATAGACAAAACAAGGGAAACAATTCTAACCACTAAAATAACCACTAATTCTAACCACTAAAATAATAATAATGTTTCAGTCTGCTGAAATATTTCTTGAAAATGTTTCATATTTTTTTCTCAATATTCAGTCAAGAATCTTTAAGGGGCTGGGCATGGTGGTGCATGCCTGTAATCCCAGTACTTGCGAGGCTGAGACAGGAGGATCACAGGTTTAAGACTAGCCTCGGCAACTTGGCAAGACCCTCAACAACTCAGTGAGACCCTGTTTGAAAAAAATAATAAAAAGGACTGGGGGTATAGCTTGGAGGTACAACACCCCTGGCTATAATCACTAGAAATAAATAAATGAATAAATAAATAAATAAATAAGAAAATTCTTCTATATACTTTCTATTAAGTTTTCTACTTTCATTCAGAAAATTACCAATAATTAGGCCGGGCGTGGTGGCGCACGCTTGTAATCCCAGTACTTTGGGAGGCGGAGACCGGAGGATCCGGGTTCGCGGCCAGCCTCAGCTCTCTCTCTCTCTCTCTCTCTCTCTCTCTCTCTCTCTCTACCTAGTGAGGCCCTCTGCAACTTCGTGAGACCCGGTTTCAAAATAAAGTATAAAAAATAGGGCCGGGGGTGTAGCACGGAGGTAGAACGCCCCTGGGTTCAAGCCCCGGTACCCCCCCAAAAAAAGAAAATTACCAATAATTAACAATGGAATCATGTATGAGTTAGTCAATAGCCAACATTATGAATTAAAAACATGTAAAAATATTACAGAAATTCTTTTTATCTAATTCAGTGCCTTAGTTTAGTGAATATAACATACTTTAAAAAAATCACAAGCCTTTCAATCTCACCGCTACCAGCAATTCAAACCCCTTTCTTTAAATAAAGTATTATTTTCCATGACTACAAATTATTCAATCATGGGTCCGGGAACGATTATTGAATACACCAAGGAAATTAGTCATTCATACGAATGTTAATAGCTATTACTTATAACTGGAAAAATGGAAACAATGCGAATGTCCTTCTACCAAGGATGAGCAGTTCTCAAACTTTAATGGGCACAAGAATGACCTGATGAGTTTAATAACATAGATCCCCAGGACCTACCTACTTCTAGGGACTGTGATTCCAGGGGGTAAGTACCTCAAAATGGTTGTGGTGCACTTGCAGTTATAAACAGTTTGCATTAAGAAAGCAATTATATCTTTAAATGATGAATATACAATCCACATAGAAAGTTATCTTTACAAAATCATATTAAGCTAAAGTGGTAGAATACAAAATAGTATAAAACACACTGACTACAAGGTAAAATGTAGATAAGGATATAAAGCCAGGGAAGACTGCATAGCTGTGCTAGACTCCCAATTCTTCCCCTACATCACTGCTACTTTTTACTTCTTTCCACTAAAGACATATTTTCTGTGGCACTGAAGATGGGCTTTTATTAATGGCATGTTAGGGGACAGCATGCAAGCAAACAGACAAGAAATGTACTTGCATGGTTGGAATTGCCTTGCTAAACTTCTGCAACTTCCTCAAGAAGATGATGACTTGGGTAGCTCACTTACCCGGAAGAACAAGACATGGTAGATGTCGAGAAGAGCCACTCAGCCAACCAGCAAATATTTTAACATAATGTAGTATTCAGTATGCAATTGAGTTATGAGGTGGTTTGTTATAACAATAGTTGACTGATACAGACTGTAATAAAAATACTGAGTATTTTATGGAGAAAAGTAAGGCCACTGAAATTTTGTTATAGTAGTTGGGTGTTTTATATTTTACAATAAAGTCAGCCAGAAACCCTAGACAAATACAGGTGTATCCCTAGCATGGTTTATACCTTCATAAATTTTGACTGAAAATAAAACAATAAAGAGAAAAGATTAGAAAAGCAGAGGTTTGGGTGGGTTAGAGAAAAGGTAGAAAGAATTAAGTTTGCAAGAAATGGGAAAGAGATTAAGAGGTGAACAATGAGAAAAATTCTCTAAGGCAGAGAAGCCACCTCATTAGTAAGGTTCTCCTCTTTATTAGCATCTTCCTGTCTGAAAACCTGCACCTTCGTTTCCTAAAATTATGTTATTGTTGTTGCTGTTGCTACTATTTCTGTTGAATTGAGACTTTGTACCTTCCCATTTACCAAACTTCAAGCCTATGATATATCCTGATCCTTGACCAGAAATATACTGTACATGGATCTCTCTTCCTTTAGTAGCAATTTCAAATACAAGGTGGATCCCATCCAATCCACTCCCCACCTCTAGAGCTCTTTCACTCAACTCCAAGGTCTTCTTTGTACGGATTTCTTTTTTTTTTTTTAAACAGAGTCTCACTATGTTGCGGAGTCTGGCCATGAACCTGAGATCCTCCTGTCTCAGCCTCCCATGTCCTGGGGTTACAAGTGTGTTCCGCCACACCCAGCTTGGATTTCTTATCTACTGAAGTAGAGGGGAACAGGTTTAGCCTGTTCCCACTTCCAGACTGAGAAGAGCAAGTTCAATGTCCAAAGAGATTATGTAGCTCACAAATCAATGCCACAAAAACCAATATATGAAGAAGATTAAGACTACAGATTCCTTCCTCAATGTTATTTTTACTTCACAATGACATCCTTAACTTCCTACTATGTGCAAAACACAGTACCATGCACTTCAAGGATAAGGAAAAATAGGCACTTTCAATATAAATTAAAAATCAGAGAGTGTTACAAAAAAAAATTTCCCTCTCCCGTTGACCTTATCTGAAGGTAGTCCCTTCTAAAATTTGTTTCAGTTAAAAAAAAGACACCATATTTAACATCACTATAACTTTTTGAGGATGCAAAAAGGGGGAAATCACTGATTTAAGGAAAGAAAACAAGCATTTATTATGCTCCTCGGTTTTAAATGCTTCCAGAATATAATCCCTCCCCACCTCTCTCATACACACACACATACACACACACACACACACACACACACACACACACTCACTCTCTCTCTCTCTCGGGAGTTAATATTTTAGAGCTAACAGAAACATCAAGAGATTAGTAAATGCAGAGATGTGAATAAAACTAGGTCTTTCAAATTCCCTAGCCCATGTCCTTTCCATATTTTCTTGACTCTATAATTAAAGATTCAGTGAAAAATGAAAACTCAGTGCAAACATTCACTGTTATACTGACATAAAACACTTAGATAATGGCACAAGAAAACTGAAGCACTACTGACTACAACGCAAGAAAAATTTTTGTGCTAAGGGTTTGAGTGACTCATAACTCAGTCACTGGATCCTTTAACTAAATTCCAGATATAAATGAAATTTGCTTTAGTGCAAAGGAAACAAGACAAAGGTTTCCATCCTTGGGGAGAAAAAGGGCAACTCTTAGAATGACCTCTAAAATATGTCTTCCAAATTTCTAAGAGTTTAAAAAAATACCCAATTGATATTTTAAAAAAAAGTCCAAAGCATTCTTAAACTTCAGTATTATTTTCACTAAAATGCTGACAGATACCAACTGGAAGGCATTTGTAAGTTACCTACTGATGACACGATGAATTCACTTTACTGCCTTTAAGGCGAGCAGCCATATTTATTTTTGCAAACACTTTCTGCAGTTACTTTATAACACTAAAGTTCTCTAGTTCATGTTCTCTTACCATGACAAGAAATCTGTAAAATTCACTGACAGAATTTCAAGTATCTAACAAGTCCTTTGTGAAGGCAAAGGGAAATTTCCCTCCCTGTCCCACCCCAATGGTTTGCTGAAATAAACTGACAAAGACAGGTTAAGTGTGAAAAAAGGCATAGGAACCCATTAACTAGCAAAAGGAGAGAAAACTGCAGCATGGGGGGGGGAATCATAGAAGGGTTATTACCCACCAGCCCAACAGGATTCAGAAACTTATATCCCCCTTTTTCTACAGGGGAAGGAGAAAACAAGGAATCCCAGATGAATAGTAAATGATTTTTAGGGAAACTCAGTGGGCTTGGGGGACATACTATGGCCTGGGACAAACTCTGACCTCTAGGCAGACAATGGACTATAAAAGATTCTCTATGGGACTGAAATAGAGGACACGGGTGGGTGACAAGTCTGTCCAGGTGTACTGACAGACTTTAGTTTTTCTACATGATGAGTTTAGTCTTCTCTGGTTAATAGAATTTCAGTAGAAGACTGAAGGCAATCATCTCTTCTGGTGGATCTGGCCAGGTAGGTAAGATTAGCAGAAAGCCACACCCTGCACCAGCATAAGGAGAAATGGGGGAAGGTCAGAAGAACCTGGATTCTTTCATGCTGAGGATTGAGTCCTGGAGCCTTCTGCCTCCAGGCTACACCTCCAGCCCTTTTTAAATTTTTTTTTAATTTTGAAACAGGGTCTCACTAAATTCCTGAGAGTCTCACTAAGTTCCTGAGGGTCTCCCTAAATTGCAGAAGCTGGCTTCAAACATGTGATCCTCTTTCCTCAGCCTCCCAAGTACTGGGATTACAGGCATGTGCCACCACACCTGGCTAGGACCTGAATTTGGAAGTAGGTTCTAAGACCTCTCAGCATGTCAAAGCACCAGTCTTTGGAATTCATTCTGAGTCCCAACACTTTCATGTTTTTAAGTTCAAACCTGCCTCTAAGCAGCTCTGTAAGTAAAAGGAAGAGAGATGGAGGTGAGGGAAAGCCTTAATTTCCTGAGACTTTTTTAAACTTTAACTTTAACCACTGATTTCCCTTCCATTGTAATATTCTATGACTTCCAAGAGGAATTTCCCTATAGTATAACCTTTTCATAGCTTACAGGGCCCTCTTTAAATGGTACAGAGCTTTCTGCATGCCAGGGTCCCTAGCCTCATCTTGTGCAACCTTCTCCCTTATTTCCTCTTCCCTCCTGATTCAGGGTCTACAGAATATAGTCTAGTCCCCTACCTAATGCAAGGGCCATTACATGTTCAGGTGCTTTCTATTAAGGTTAGAAGATTTTTTTGTTTTTGTTTTTGTTTTTGTTTTACCAGAGATTACAATAGTATAATACAGAATGGCTAATCACCAGATAGTAAGTATAAGGAGGCAGGGATTAATTCATTAGCACTCCTGGTACCTAGTACAGAGCCTGGCACATGGTGGGCAAAATTAATATTAACAAATAAATTAATATAGCAAAGTTTGAAGAGGTGAACTCAAATAAGTCAAGTCACAGGCTTGAGGTCATCCATAGGAAAGAAGCACTAATTATTGGTCATGTGAATGAGAAGCATATATAAATCAGGCCAAAAAGCAAAGTTCCTAACTCTTCTAGATTCAAAAAGAATACATAAATCGGGTCTACTTATAAAGCAAACTTTCTATACTTTCCAACATTCTACCTAGAATTTCATAAATGGTTTCATTTTCTAATTCTGGTACTATTAATCCAACTTGGAGGTGAGTATAGAGTACAATATTGTTGAAATTCCCTGCTGCAAATTTTAGAAAGTTAAACTGAGGCACAATAAAATTTGAGAGGTTTATTTGAGCAAACAAGGATTCATGAATCAGGCAGCTCCAAACCAGAAGTGGTCCTGGAGCGCTACCCAGGAAACACAAGGGGGAGGACTTGATAGGATGGGCACAGATGAAAATTATTTGTTTGGTTACATTTACACAGTTGCCTTGTTTGGTCTATCCTGTTGGAAAGACCCTAGTTATATATGATTGTGAGCTGCTTCTGATAAATTAATCTCAAATACCGTTTTTATTTAATATAACAAGAAACAACCCAAGTTATGTTTGCAAATTAAGCAAGGTTTAGGTCATATATGAGGCCTAACTAGTTAGTTAGGTCTTCTCAGGGATTCTTCATTTTAACTGCCTTTAGCACAAGTAATCCATACAGTAATCCCATGAATGTTTCGTGCATTTCTTGCTGCCACAGAGTGAAGTTTTTCTCAATCTTTTTGGGCTAACAGCACTTTAGCATTAAAATAAATTAGTCATATGCCTCTGTAGGCACACAAATCTGAAGGTATACTTTACTGTTCTTTGCCATTTCCATTTAGGCTTAGAAATGCCAAAAATCCTAAATTTACAAAGTCTCTCTGTGTTTTTTAGAAAATACCAGAACTACAAACAATATTAAGCATTTCTGTAACATCTAAGAAAATAAGTTAAATAATTTGCAGGAAATTGCTACCAAAAAGCAATAGAGTTGGTCCTGGATAAATGTTGGTTTCCATCCTTCCTCACCGGAGTTCTTACCCCTACTTGTCATCCAACCCTTCAACCATATCTGCAATATGTCCATGCCCCTTAATAAATTCCTTTTCCCAATTAACTGGTAGATAGAAGGAATGAATAATAAGTAAAAACTCTAAATGAAATTCTCCCCCCAAAATATGTTACACAGCACTATAACCTAGGTCCATATAGAATTAAATACATTTCAGGACCCAATAAGAACCCCACATGGTTTCTATGGGAACACGCATTTTTCAATTCCAAAAGCCAAACTGGCAAAATCTTTTGGAACACAGTTTTTCTGTGTTCTGAAACACCAATATTCTGGAAAACATGTAAGCAAACAAAACTTTTGTGAATCAAATGATATCTTAGAATTACTACATTTGCACTTTAAATATGTATTTAGCTTGTTCTTGATGCTAATAATCAGATTCCTAATATAGCTCTCTTGTCCAATTAAATTTTTTATTTTATTTATTTATTTATTGGTGCATTGTAATCATATATCTTGATGAGTTTCACGTTGGTAGAAGTATGCATGCACACATTGGTCAATTTAACCCTCCTCCAATACCCATCCCCATTCCCTCCCCCTTCCCTCCTTCTTGTGCTCAGCATAGTAGCTGACTTTGATAATGTATCTCTAGTTTCTGGAAATTTTCATAATTTGCAGTCCAAAATTAAACTCCCTTATAACAAAACAAACATGTTCTCAGTAGAACTTTCAAACTAAAATGCTATATGATTCATGGCAGTTATAGATGTCACAAACAATTTCTTAAAGGAAATACAGTTTTTGCCTGCATCAATTACATACATGAGACACTCTGTGAAATATTAGAAATTCCATCCACCTAGATCTAATGCTAGATTAAATAAATATACTATACCACTCTCTTTCTCAGACTCATAAAAATGCTGGTGGCAAAAAATGTCTCCGTCTGTGACACCTCAGCAAACTTCTCCCCCATCCAGTGGGGTTATATCACAACATCTCCAACAAGAATGAAATCTCGGAGAGTGCTTCTGAATGTCCTCTACCAAATTAACCCCTTCCTTTACTCTAGAGTTCTCTTTAATCTTTAGTTGGCAGGCATGTGTTACTAGTCAATGCTTTTTATATTAACCCTTTCCTGTTGTAATTATTGCTTTGTGTCCTGATTGAACCCTCCCTGCTAGGACTTCCTTAAAACTAATTTTTGTATTCTAACAATGTATTAATCATGCAATACTGTATTTTTAAAACTTGTATTTGCACATCATAATTATACATATTAGTGACATTCCAAGTCATACAAACAAACATGCACACAGGTTTGGGTGTGTTTCCCTTCCGAGTCCACCTACTACGTACCACTCCCTGTACATAATAGGGAGACAGGTAGTAAGATCTTCATACATGAGCACAGCATAATTTGAATTCTTTCTTTCATCGGTTCTTCCTTTTCCCCGTCCCCTATTCCCATCCACTATTCTACTGGTCACTTTCCAATATTATCAAAATCCCTTTTGTTTCCTATTTTCTCTCTAGCTTTCACATATGAGAAAAAATAAATGGTCAGTTCATTTTTTATAAAGATGACAAGGTAATTCAATGACCAAGGAATAATCATTTCAAACAATGCTGAAACAAGCAGATACCCATATGAAATAAATGAACCTTGATTCTTACACCTCAGAGCACACACAAAAATAAATTCCCAATGGAGTACAGATTTAAACATAAAAGCTGAAATAAAACTTCTAGAAAAAAACATAGGAAAAATGTAAATTAAGGTTCAAAAAATTAGGTGAAAGCATTAATCATAATAGCAGAAAATGGTAAATTGAATGGTATTTAATTATTTTTAATTCAACAGGGCATGGTGGTGCAAGCACACACCTGTAATCCTAGTACTTGAGAGGCTGAGACAGGCATATCACAGATTGAAGTCCAGCTTAAAGTAACTTAAGACTGTTCCAAAGTAGAAGGCCCCAGTACCACAAATAAATAAATAGTCTCAATTCAAAGAATCCAGTAAAAAGAATTAAAACATGGGCCACATACTGAGAGAAAACATTTGTAAATCGTATATATTTACTAAAAGATACTAAGAATGTATAAAGAATTCCTACAGCTCAATAGCAAGAAGATAACCCAATTAAGAAATTAGCGAATGATCAGAATGTGTTTAAAACCAAAATATATAACTAGTCAGGAAGTAAAATTAAGAGGTAATGTGTTCCTAGTACCATCCCCACTCCATCCCCAGCCTGCCTCCCACTTCTCCCCCTCTCCGCCTCTCCTAGTCCTCTTCTGCTAGTGTACTAGCACCACAGAAGAGGAAGAAGGGAAGAGGAGAGTTGGAAGAGGAGGGAGAAGCCCTGAAGCAGTTTAGCCACACCCCCCCCTTTGGATATTAAATCCAGAGAACTCTATCTGCTCTTCCAGTTGTGGAAGGAATATGAAGCACATAGCCTGGAATGCTTGGAAGATCACTTACTTCCATTTAAAAACTGCAGATGCTCGCATTTTCCCAAACCAGCCCCAAGATGGCAAAGAGCAAGGTAACTACAACACCAAATTCCACCAATGTTCACAGGACCCTGGGACCATAGCTTGTAGCATGGGACCCCATTACCTGTGGGGGCACCTCTGATCCTTGTATCCCTAAAGGCTGGGTCTCCTACCCAACTTACAGTACAGACATCACAGAGCTGGCCCAGGCCAGGTCACCTGCTGCCTAGCTACAGCTATCTACAAGCTCAGGTGCACTGGTGTACTTCTTCTAATGCTACCCGGCAAAGATGGAAACACTGTCAGTTCTGTTAGTTCTGCAATCTGAGCAGTGGCTTGAAGCGTGGCCTCACTGGGGAGGAAGCCAGGAAGTCAATTCTGAGAATCTGTATGCTACAAAGAGCATCCACTGACCCCAGGTAGCCCATGTAGAGCTACGTTTTCCTTCCATACATTGAGGATTTTTAAACCTGAGGCCCTGGACTGCTTCTAATTTCCTTTTCAACCTCTTTCTCAGCCCTGCCCTGCTCCAAAGCCTTTCTCCAAGGTCTCATGGAAAGAGTTCAGAGCCTTCTGCTGAGACTCCAAGACCACCTCAGGGGACACAGAAAGCCCCAGACTTCTGGCCCAAACTTGGTTTGCATCTTCACCTCAAGGAAATAAGATATTGATTTTACATGTATTGTGGCACAAATTAAGACATAAAGTTTTGTACATGTGAGTGTACTGTTGGTTCTCACACTAATGTTACCATAGCAACAGGTCTGGACCACTCGTGGTGCATCTTTCCTGGTCCCTCTGTCCACACCTCTCCCACAGACATCCATCCTGCTTCAGTGAGGACCTCCCTCTCAGTTCTACAGTCAATTCTGCCCTGATGGCCTAATGCCCAAGCACATCACATCCACTTTGACTGAACAGCAACATCAAAAACACAACAGATGTAGTGGGGTTTTTTCTTGTTCAAATCAGTCCTTTTCTTTCTTATACTCAGATAGACCAAAAACTATAAAAAAAGTCTTTTTCTGCCCAATTTATCTCTCCACAGTTCATCCCACTCCAGCCTTCAGTCCTCCAAATTCTTTCCAAATTTCCAAACCAACTAAAGTATGAAAGTATTTTTATAACTTGGTAACAAAACATGCATCATAAAGATTTCTCAGGTTTTGTATGTGCAATTGATAAGAGAAAAATGCATATCACTTTCATACTGAAAATCAGGGACTGTGTTATGATAATTCAACCCCTAAAGAACCTCTTCAGTCAATTTACATAAACACTAAAGGCACTCTCATCTTTGAGAATACTAATTAATTTCAAACAGTGGTCGTCCTCAAACCTTAAGTGCCGAAGAATCATCTGAGAGTCTTACCAAGAATGTTCAAAGTCTTGAAACAATAGGTCTGGGGTGAGGCACAGAAGAAATATGCACTTTCGGCAAGCACTACAGATAGAAAAGCAAGTCCACAAAAAACACAGGGTAAGAAATTCTCATCTGAACCTACATTAACAAGACAAGAAACGAAGCACTGCTGGACATTCAGAGTATTCCAAAACTCAGAGGACCAAAGACTGAAAATAAACAGACATCCATACAAAAGTGGAGTTAATTCAAGGAAAAAGGAGAGAACTGAAAAATTACTTATTACCTATATAAAACAAGATTTCAGGATGGGGAGAATATTCTTGGAAATTAATATAAGTCTGACAAAACAAATACAAGGACATATCCATTTATATAAATTCAACTTCAATAAATTCAACTTTTTCATTATCTACTTGCCCACATTACATAGTGATATTCCCAAGCTAGCATTCACAAGCCAAATCTGGTCCTTCACACAAGACATACATCAATGATGACATATGTGTGAAACAGGCAGGCCAGTGCTGCAAGTCACCACCTATCGCAATTCAATGACATTAGAGAGCACCATCCTTCCTCTAAAGCAAATCAGGGCATAAATAAATAAATACCCTGTGAAGTAGACCCTGGGGAGGAAATAAGGGAGGGTCAATGATAAAAATGGAGTGCCTATATGACCTAGGATGGCAGAGAAGTGGCTAGCAAATCAGCTACTTAACCACCCCCCCTCGGGATGCCTAGAATGAAAGCTTTCATAAGGGTCACCAGGACCAAATGAACAGAACAAGCAAGCATCAAAATTTTAAATACTACAATATCTTTTACTGCTTTAGAAACAGAATCCATTTTATAAGTTGGTACAACTTACATATGTAATTATTTTAAAGTATACTGCGTACAAAAGTAGGGCACTATCCTTTAAAATCTGTAGTCACACAATAAACATTATCATTTCTAACCAACATTTACTAGAGGTTATTAGGTAATGTACAAAAAGTAAAATTACAAGCATACAAACTGGAAATACATCAAGTAAAATTCATTATTTATTCATATAAATTTTACACAGAAAATCTAAAATTATCTCTGAAAAAATATTGAAAACTTTAGCAAGGTAGTTAAATATATAAGAATACACAATGTCAATTACATTTGTACACACCAGGAACAACAAACTTTTTAAAGTATCACATATAATGGTTACCAGAAATTATCAACTCCCTAGGACAAAAGGTGGAAGAATCCTTTGAGTAAACTTATAAACCATGTAAGAGATATTAAAGAAGACCTAAATAAAAATAGAACTATACCACATTCATGCATAGAAGGCCTTAATAAAATTAATGATTCTAAACTGATTCATAGAAATTTGGATTAATGAAATTAATCCAAAGTAAAATGAGATTTTTCAGAGAAATTAGATTATTTTAAATTTTTGAAAGAAAAGTGCCATGGCACCTATAAAAAGAAGAACAAAGACAACTTAATTTTACAGTGTTATAGATTATTATGAAGCAATAGCAAGGAAAACAAGATGGTATTCACAAAATGAACGACAGAATAGAGAGCCTGGAAAAAAGAAATAGAATGGTATTCACAAAATGAATGGTGAACAGAGAGCCCAGAAAAGAAAAAGAGAGAGAAAAGGAAAAAGGAAAAGAAGTAGAATGGTATTCACAAAATGAATGATGGAAAAGAGCCAAGAAAAAGAAAAAAACACCAGGCTGATATTCATAGAATGAATGATAGAGCAGAAAGCACAGAAAAGAAAAAAGGGGGTAGGGGTACCAACAAAATGAATAATGGAACAGAGATCCCATAAAAGAAAAAGAATTTTACATGAAATTTCTGTATATGATACAGGTGGCCTATCAATTCAATGGAGGAGACCATTAACTTTTTAATAAAACTTTAACAAAAAAGAACTTTTATTCATATATACAGTAAAAATCAAATCGTATCCTTACCTCACACCATATACAAACTCAAGTGCAGATGGAATACGGCCTAAAATGCTACAAATAAAACTTTAAAATTCTTAGTAAAAAATACAGATGAATACCTTCTAGATTTTGTGATAGGAAAATTTCAAAGTTCTATTTTAAATTAAAGCAACTGAAATGAAATATATATATGTGTCTTTATAAATTTATCAAGATATAATAACTATGAAATCAAAGGAAGGAAAACAGAATTCGAAATGATGACAATCTCAAATGAAAGTAGAGGGAAAGTAGCCAGACATGGTGGCACATGCCTGTAATACCAGCTACTCTGGAAGCTTGAGGTAGGACAATTACAAATTGGAGACCAGCCAAGGCCACTTAGTGCGACTCTGTCTCAAAATGGGAAAAAAAAAAAAGGCTGGGCACGTAGATCAGTAGTAGAGTGCTTGCCTAGCATGTGCAAGGCCTTGGGTTCAATCCCCAGTACCACCAAAAAAAAAAAAAGAGAGAGAGAGGAATGGGAAGAGGAACCAATATGGCTAGATACAAGTTAACACTGAAGTTCTAGTTTTTTTTTTAAGGGAGTTCATGTGTGCTTATTAAAAATAAGCAATTTGATAAACTCATTTACATGAAAACTTTTTGCATAAATAGCTGAGACAATTATTATAATTAATACAATTCAATATATTTCTGAACTAACCAAAAGTTTGTATTATAAAATTTTAAAAAACCTGACCACCTACAGTGGTACTATGTAGAACTGACATTATAAAAATAATAATCTAGACCATCAAACTAAAGTTATTCCTAAGTATATGGAGCAAAAAGCAAAAGAAGAAAATTATAAAAAAAAATCTAAGCCGGGCGTGGTGGTGCATGCTTGTAATCCCAGTACTTTGGGAGGCGGAGACTGGAGGATCCAGGTTCGCGGCCAGCCTCAGCTCTCTCTCTCTCTCTCTCTCTCTCCTTGTCTCTCTCTCTCTCTCTCTCTCTCTCTCCTTAGTGAGGCCCTCC
>PVJS01022812.1:0-30188 GCA_004027185.1 Glis glis | reverse complement strand
CGGTACCGGGGATTGAATGCAGGGGCGTTCTACCTCCGCGCTACACCCCCGGCCCTATTTTTTATACTTTATTTGAAAACGGGTCTCACGAATTTGCGGAGAGCCTCACTAAGTAGAGAGAGAGAGACAGACAGAGAGAGAGAGAGAGAGAGAGAGAGCTGAGGCTGTCCGCGAACCCGGATCCTCCGGTCTCTGCCTCCCAAAGTACTGGAAGTACAAGTGTGCGCCACCACGCCCGGCACTCTGCCACCATCTTTTCTTCCTACAATTTTTAAATTGCCCTGTCATCCCCTCATTTGCCCCCTTTCCACTAGCACATTCACAGTGTTCAAATACTGATACCCGCATAAACGCAAGCTCCTCCACTCCTCCCTCCCCTCCAGCTTCAGCCATTTCTGTCTCCATTTAGGGGAGAATGACTAACCCCACAGTTTTTATTCTCTGCTCTCATTGCCTTCTCAACTGGCCCCTTTAGCATCAGTCTCCCCCGTCCCCTGTTAGGTCACACAAGGATCTTAGTAAGACTTGGTAAGATCACTTACCTCTGCAAACGCAACACAGTTGCCCCCTCGCTAGCACTCAATGTGGTTGCGCCTCCTACCGTCTTGACAGGTGCTTTTCCTTACAGCTTTTAAACATCACGCCCTTTCAATTTCTTTCCTCCTCTGTGCAGCCTCTTATCAGACAGCCTTTACTGTCTGTCTCTCTGGGAGACCTCCTGTCCAGGGCTCTCTCTTTCACTAGCTACACTCTCTGTATGGTATATATTTATCGTATATATTTATATATGATTACATGGTCGTGGATACTTCCCACAGACAGGATACCAAATATCTATCAACCATGATCTCCAACTAAACTCCAAAACACTTCCATTGGATATCTAATAAACACCTCGAAACCATCAGGTTAATAAAATACACATTTCAATGTTTCCCTGCAAGCTAGATCCTTTCAGTAAATGGCAACATCCTCCACTCAGCTGCTTAAGCTAAAAGCCATGGAATACGCCATGACTCCGCTCTGTCCTTCACCGCACCATCACCTAATACACAAACAAGTCCCGCCTGTGCTGCCGTGAAATACAGCCTGGCCCAAGTGCTCGCCACCGCTGGGCCAGACTCAAACGCCATCGCCTCACCCGCACCCTTGTGTGGGTGCTCAGCGCAGCTCTCTGTAGAGTCTTTCTCCACACAGCTTCCTGGATGATACAGTGTTGAATGTTAATTGCAATACGGTGCAAATATCATTCCTCCCTGCCTGAAGCCCCCGGCGCCTCCCCCATGTGCCTTTCTTACCAGAGTTTGAACACAGGATATTCGGATGTATACCAGGGCTTTTGCAGTCCTTCCATGTGGAATTCTTTATCGTCAAGTTAGAGCGTGCCTACCTTCTTCACATTATCTGGGTCTTGGCTTCGATGTCACCTCCTAGAGAGGACCTCCGGATCATCGCGGTTCTCCTTGTGCTGTTGGATTTCTTGGACGAGCACTGATGCTGAGCATCTTTTCATGTGCTATTGCCCAGTCATATCTAATCTTTGGTAAAGTATTTGATTGTTTATTCAATTGTTATTGGTTTGATCATTTTACTATTGAACTGTGGAGCTTCTTTATATGGGCTTGATACAAATCTTTGTCAACTTTGTGTATTGCAAACATTTTCTCCAGTCTGTGGCTTTTTCTTTTATTTATTTTTATTTTCTTTTATTTATTTTATTTTATTGTGGTACTGGGGGTGAAACCCAGGGCCTCACACATGCTAGGCAAGCACTCTACCACTGAGCTACATCCCTAGCCTATCTTTTCATTTTCTTAGTTATATCTTTGGAAGAGGGGAAATTTAAAATTTTGAAATCCAATCAATCTTCTTTTTATGGGTCATGTATTTTTACATCCTATTAGGGAATCTTTGCCAGGATTCATGCCCAAGATCATGTATATTTTCTCTTCTTGGAGTTCTGTGGTCTCTATGCCTACAATTTGTTTGGAGTAAATATTTATGGTGTGATAGATGGGTAAAGATGCATTACATATTTGCATACAAATGTCCAGTTATTCCAGCACCATCTGCTGAAAATCCTATTCTCCCCACTGAATTGTCTTAGCACCTTTGTTAAAAATCAATCTAAGCCAGACACAGAAAGAAAAATATCACGTGCTCTCACTCATTTGTGAAACTGAAAAATGGATCTCATAAAAGAGAAGAAGAATGGTGGTCACCAGAGACTGGGAGGAGCAGGGGAAGAGGGGAGGGAAGAAGTTAGATAAGGGGCACCGAAACAGGGTGAGATAGGAGGGATTTGTTCTGGCACATTCTGTAGCCTAGCACAGCAACTATAGTCTACCACGATCTATGATATGTTTCAAAACACAAGAGTCTGAAGGTTCCCAACACATAGAAACAATGTTTGGGGAGATGAAAAAGCCTGATTCGGAGCCGGGCGTGGTGGCGCACGCTTGTAATCCCAGTACTTTGGGAGGCGGAGACCAGAGGATCCAGGTTCACGACCAGCCTCAGCTCTCTCTCTCTCTCTCTCTTTCTCTCTCTCTCTCTCCCTGTCTCTCTCTCTCTCTCTACCTAGTGAGGCCCTCCGCAACTTCGTGAGACCCGGTTTCAAAATAAAGTATAAAAAATAGGGCCGGGGGCGTAGCTTGGAGGTAGAATGCCCCTGGGTTCAATCCCCGGTACTGCAAAAAAAAAAAAAAAAAAAACTGATTCTATCGTTAACATATTGTATACATGTACCAAATTATCACACTATAACCATAATTATGTACAAATATTGTGTCAATAAACACTAATAAAAACTAATTTCTAGATCAGCACTGTCTAATAGAACTTTCTGCAATAATTAATATATGCTTATCTGTGCTATCTAACACAGTGCCACTAGCCACTTGAAGAAATGTGTACACTTCAAATACAGCAGGAACTAAAGTAATTATTTTTTACATTTAAATGCCACCTAAGGCTAGAAGCTACTTTTTCTTTTTTTTTTTTTTTTGCGGTACTGGGGATTGAATCCAGGGTCATTCTACCTCTGAGCTACACCCCCAGCCCTACTTTTTATTCTTTATTTTGGAATAGAGTCTCACTAAGTTGCAGAGGCTGGCCATGAACCTATGATCCTCCTGTTTCAGCCTCCCAAGTACCAAGATTATAAGTGTGTGCCACCACGCCCGACCATCTTTTTTTTATATATACTTTTATTGGTGCATTATAGTCTCACATCATAATGTAAATCATAGTGATAGTGACATACATGCACACAGCCCTTGGCGTGCTTTCCCCCCGGGTCCCTCCTCACTCTCCCCGCCCCCTTCCCCCTACAAGGCATAGAGATTGACATTAGTATCCTCACATATGTAGTGCATAATGTCAACAGAAGTAACTTCTTCACTGATCCTCCCTCTCCACCCTCCCCTTCCACTAGACCACCTTCTGGCTCCAGTCAAGTTTCTCCTCCTTTATCTAAAGTCCCTCTGACATCCTGATCGCTCCCTAGCTTCTGCATAGTAGAGAAAACCCTTCACGCTCTGTGACTGGCTAATCTCACTTAACATAATCTTCTCTAGGTCCATCCATTTTCCTGAAAATGGCATAATTTTGTTCTTCTTTATTGCTGATAGAATTCCATTGTATGTATATCCCACAATTTTGCAATCCATTCATCTGTTGATGGACACCTAGGTTGTTTCTATAACTTGGCTATTGTGAATTGTGCTGCTATGAACATGGGTATGCATATATTACTGTAATACTCTGATTTCAGTCCCTTTGGAAAGATACCCAGGAGTGGTATAGCTGGATCATATGGTGGATCCATTCCAAATTTTCTGAGGAATCTTCACACTGATTTCCATAGGGGCTGAACTAATTTGCAATAGCACCAACAGTGTAGAAGAGTTCCAATTTCCCCACGTCCTCACCAGCATTTATTGGTTTTTGTCTTCTTGATAATTGCCATTCTGATTGGGGTTAGATGGCATCTCAGTGTAGTTTTGATTTGAATCTCCCTGATTGCTAATGATGTTGAACATTTTTCATGTATTTATTGACCATTTCTATTTCTTCTTTCATGAAGTGTCTATTTAGCTCAATTGCTCATTTCTTGATTGGGTTATTTTTTTTTTTTTTGCGGTACCGGGGATTGAACCCAGGGGCGTTCTACCTCCGCGCTACACCCCCGGCCCTATTTTTTTTTATACTTTATATTTTTGAAACCGGGTCTCACAAAGTTGCGGAGGGCCTCACTAGGTAGATAAAGAGAGAGAGAGAGAGAGAGAAAGCGAGCCGAGGTTGGCCACGAACCCGGATCCTCCGGTCTCCGCCTCCCAAAGTACTGGGATTACAAGCGTGCGCCACCACGCCCGGCTGGGTTATATTTTTTAGCGTAAATTCTTTTAAGTTCTTTGTATGTTGTAGATATTAGTCCACTATCAGAGGGATAGCTTGCAAAGATCTTCTCCCATTCTGTAGGCTCTTTAGACTCTTGATGGTTTCCTTTGATGAGCAGAAACTTTCTAGTTTAATGTCATCCCATTTATTAATTCTTGTTTTAATTTCCTGAACTTTGGGGTCTTTTTGAGGAAGTTTCTAATTGTGCCTATATTTTGGAGTGTTGGACCTATACCCTCCTCTATAGAAGGTACTATCTTAACAGTACAAATTTGTAATCTTCTGTGCCACTGATGTCTAACTTTATATGAAAACTAAACTGGTTTAATTACTGTAGCTTTATGATAAATCTTAAAATCAGATAGTGAAATCCTCCAATTTCCAAAAATTGTTTTTGTCTATTTTTAGGTAATTTGCATAGCCATATAAACTTTAGAAACTGCTTGTCAGTATCTACAAAAATAGCCACTGAGATTTTAATTGTGATTACACTGATTCTATATGTGAATTTTGGAAGAATTGGCATTCGTATCCACGAACATGGCACATCACTTTATCTCTAATTTCCCTTTACAATGTTTTGTAATCTGTACATAATCTTTTGTGTGTGTGTGTGTGCTTCTGGGGATTAAACCCAGGGTCATTCTACCTCTGAGCCATACTGCCAACCCTATTGTATTTTTTTTTCGGTACCGGGGATTGAACCCAGGGGCATTCTACCTCTGAGCTACACCCCAGCCCTATTTTTTTTATTCTTTATTTTGAAACAGGGTCTTACTAAGTTGCGGAGGGCCTCACTAAGTAGCTGAAGCTGACCACAAACCTGGATCCCCAAATAATGGGATTACAAGTGTGCATCACCACGCCCGGCCCTATTGTATTTTTTATTTGGAAACCAGGTTGTGGGAGGTCCTTGCTAAGTAGCTGAGGCTGGCCATGAACCTGTGATCCTCCTGTCTCAACTTCCCAAGTACTGGGATCATAAGCATGCACCACCACACCTCTCTGTACATAGTCTATCAAATTAATTTGCAGGTATTTTGTGGTTTTAATTTTTATGAATGGCATTATTTAATTTAATTAATTTTTGAAATGTTTCTTGCTAGCATATGGAAACATAATTGACTTTCCTATATGACTGTCTATCTTATGATCTTTCTAAATTCAGTTACGGAGTCTAGTATCTTTTTGATTGATTCCTCAAGATTTTCTATGTACACATTATGTTTTGAGCCAAAAAAGAGTTTCCTTTTTTTAAGAAACATCTTCATGCCTTTTACTTCTCCTTGTCTTGTGTGTGATCCTCGGGATAAAGCACTCTGTTTTTATGTGTGATTGTCTATGATGATAGCTGCAGGTTCTTACCTTGTTTGTGCAGAAATCCCTTATTAGGCTGAGGAAATCCCCTTCTATTCCTGGCTCACTGAGAGTTTCTTCATGTCTACACCCATTGAGGTAGGCACATGGAGTTCCTTCATGGTCCCTTAGTCGTCTTAGTCTATTAACATGACAGATTGCAGACCTTGACTTTCTAATGTGAAACCAAGTTTTCATTCTTGGGATAAACTCTACTTGATGATTATGTATTTTTCTGTACACTGAATAATATTTTTGTAAATATCTTATTAAGGACTTTTACTTCTCTTTTTATAAGAAATATTGATCCATGGTTTCCTTTTCTTGTAATGACTGTGTCTGGTTTGGGAACCCAGGTAATGCCATCTTTATCAAATGATTTGCCAACGTTTCTTTCACCACCATTAACTGAAAGTTTGCATGTGATGAATATTATTTCTTTCTCAAATGTTTGATAGACTTCCCAGCACCATTTGTTGAAAAGACTGTCCTTTCTCCAACGTATGTGTTTGGCACTTTGTCGAAAATCAATTGACTATAAGTTTGTGAACTTGTTTCTGTATCTTCTATTCTCTTCCACTGGTCTATGAATCTGTTTTTGTGTCAACACCATACTGATTTTATTACTATAGCTCTGTAGTATAATTTGAAGTGAGGAATTGTGATGGCTCCTGCATGGTTCTTATTGCTGAGAATTGCTTTGGCTATTCTGGGTCTTTTGTTTCTCCATATAAAATTAATGACTGATTTTTCTAGATCTGTGAAAATGATGTTGGTATTTTTATAGGGATTGCATTGACTCTGTAGATCATTTTTGGCAGAATGGCCATTTTGATAATATTTATTCTGCCTATCCAAGAGCAGGGGAGACCTTTCTATCTTCTAAGATCTTCGATTTCTTCAGTGTTCTATAGTTTTCATTGTAGAGGTCTTTTACCTCTTTGGTTAAGTTTATTCCTAGGTATTTGATTGCTATTGAAGTTATTGTGAATGGAATTGTTTTCTGGATTTCTTTTTCAGTGGATTCATGGTTGGCATATATGAAAGCTACTGATTTTTTTATTTTTTATTTTTATTTATTTATTTTTTTATTTATTTTTTTTTTGCGGTACTGGGGATTGAACCCAGGGGCGTTCTACCTCCGCGCTACACCCCTGGCCCTATTTTTTTATACTTTATTTTGAAACCGGGTCTCACGAAGTTGCGGAGGGCCTCACTAAGTAGAGAGAGAGAGAGAGAGAGAGACAGGGAGAGAGAGAGGGAGAGAGAGCTGAGGCTGGCCGCGAACCCAGATCCTCGGGTCTCTGCCTCCCAAAGTACTAGGATTACAAGCATGCGCCACCACGCCCAGCTGAAAGCTACTGATTTTTTTAGGTTAATCTTGTATCCTGCTACTTTGCTGAATTTGTTAATCAGCTCTAGTAGATTTTTGGTTGAGTTCTCTGGGTCTTCTAGATATAGGAGCATATCATTTGCAAATAAAGATAATTTTAATCCTTCTTTTCCTATTTGAATTCCTTTGATATCCTTCTCTTGTCTTATTGCTCTGGCAAGAGTTTTGAGGACTATGTTGAAAAGGAGTGGTGATAGTGAGCATCCTTGTCTTGTTCCTGTTTTCAAGGGAAATTCTGGCAATTTTCCTCCATTCAATATGATGTTGGCTTTGGGTTTCTTATATATTGACTTAATGATGTTGAGGTACGTTCCTTCAATTCCGATTTTCTGTAGAGTTCTTAACATGAATAGGTGTTGAATTTTGTCAAATGATTTTTCCGTATCTATTGAAATGATCATGTGATTCTTGTTTTTAGTTTGGTTTATATGGTGAATAATGTGTATTGTTTTGCATATGTTACCCAGCCTTGCTTTCCTGGGATGAAACCAACTTGGTCATGGTGTACGATTTTTTCAATATGGTTTTGAATGCGCGTGGCTAGTATTTTATTTAGAATTTTTGCATCTATGTTCATTAATGATATTGGTCTGTAATTTTCTTTCCTTGAGGTATCTTTATTTGTTTTTGGTATTAATGTGATGTTGGCCTCGTAAAAAGAGTTTGGAAGAATTCCATCTCTTTCAATTTCATGGAATAGCTTGTGAAGTATTGGTTTTAGTTCTTCTGTAAAGGTTTTGTAGAATTCGGCTGGAAAACCATCTGGACCTGGGCTTTTATTTGATGGAAGACTTTTTATTGCTGTTTCTATCTCTGTGCTTGCTATTGGTTGATTCAGGTTTTCTATATCCTTTTGGTTCGATTTAGGTAGGTTGTATGTGTCTAGAAATCTTTCGATTTCTTCCATGTTTTCCATTTTATTGGAATATAAGTTTTCAAAGTAGTTTCTTATGATCCTCTGGATTTCTCCACTATCTGTGGTGATATCCCCTTTTTCATTTCTGATTTTGGTATTTTGGGTTGATTCTCTCCCTCTTTTGGTTAGGTTAGCTAATGGTTTGTCAATATTGTTAATCTTCTCAAAGAACCAGCTTCTTGTTTTGTTGATTCTTTGTATTTTTTTATTCTCTATTTCATTAATTTCTGCTCTGATTTTAGTTATCTCCTGCCTCCTACTGGCTTTGGGATTTGACTGTTCCTGTTTTTCAAGATCCTTGAGGTGTGTCATTAGGTTATTTATTTGGATGTCTTCTGTTTTTCTTATGTGGGCACTCAATACTATAAATTTTCCTCTTAACACTGCCTTCAAAGTGTCCCATAGATTTCGATATGTAGTGTCTCTATTTTCGTTTAATTCCAGGATTTTTTTATTTCTCCCCTTATTTCTTTTCTGATCCATTCCTTGTTCAGAAGTGTATCATTCTGTCTCCATGTACTTATGTGATTACTTTTGGTCTTCCGGTTGTTAATTTCAAGTTTCATTCCATTGTAATCTGAGAATATGCAGGGAATTATATCACATCTTTTGAATTTGCTGGTGCTTGCTTTGTGACCTAGTATGTGGTCTATTTTGGAGAATGTTCCGTGGGCAGCTGAGAAAAATGTGTATTCAGGTGCTGCTGGTTGAAATAATCTGTATGTGTCTATTAGATCCATTTGGTCTATAGTTTTCTTTAGGTCTGAACAATCTTTATTCATCTTTTGTCTGGAGGATCTATCTAATGACGTGAGTGGTGTGTTGAAGTCTCCCAATATTATTGTGTTTGGGTATATTTGGGACCTGATGTCCCGAAGACTTTGTTTTATGAATGTGGGTGCACCCACATTTGGGGCATAAATGTTTACTATTATTATATCTTCTTGTTGGATTGTTCCTTTTATTAGTAAGAGGTGACCCTCTTTGTCTCTTCTGTTGTGTTTTAGCTTAAAGTTTATTTTGTCAGATATAAGCGTTGCTACCCCTGCTTGTTTTCGATCTCCATTTGCATGGTATATCTTTTTCCATCCTTTTACCTTTAACGTATGAGTATCTTTGGCTAGAAGGTGAGTTTCTTGTAAGCAGCATATGCTTTTAAATCCACATTGCCAGTCTATGCCTTTTAATTGGGGAGTTGAGTCCTTTGACATTCAATGTTATTATTGAGATATGATTTTTGTTTCCTATCATTTTGAATTCTATTTTCTGTTTGCTGTAATGACAAATCTCCTTGTTTAGTTACCTACCTGGTGGAGTTCACCTCTCCTGTGGTTCTGAAAATTGCTTGTTTTTCCTTCTTTGTGATTTATTTCTTTTAGGATTTTCTCCAGTATTGGCTTGGTCCTCATGAATTCTTTAAATGTTTATATATCATGGAATATTTTTATTTCTCCATCAATTTTAAATGATAGCTTCGCTGGATATATCAGTCTTGGTTGGAAGTTGTTTTCTTCCAGGGTCTGGAGTACTTCATACCAATCTCTCCTGGCATTCCTGACTTGGGTTGAGAAGTCTGGGGTGACTTTTATTGTTTTGTCCCTGTATGTCCCCTGTTCTTTTGTTCTTGCTGCTTTTCGGATTCTTTCTTTGGCCTCTACATTAGACATTTTAATTATTACGTGGCGTGGGGAGGTCCTTTTTTGGTCCTGTCTTCGGTGTTCTATATGTCTCCTGTATGTGAATGTCCAAATCCTTTTCTACATTTGGAAAATTCTCTGAAATTATTTCTTTGAAGAGGTTTCTTATACCCTTGGTCTGTGCTTCTAAACCTTCTTTGATGCCTTTTATCCTTAGATTAGGACTTCTTGTGTTGTTCTGTATTTCTTGGATGGCCAGCGTGTGTTGTTGTAATATGTTCTGTGTATCATTGACTGTGTTTTTAGTTTTGAATGAACTGTCTTCCAGGAGTGATACCCTGTTTTCCATGTGGTCGAGACTACTGGAGTTGGTTTCTATCGCAGTCTTTAATTCATTTATTGACTCCTTCATTTCATTCAGTGTTTCTTTCTTAGAGCTTCAACTTCCTCCTTCATCTCCTCTATGCTTTCATCATTCTGAAGATCAAAATTCTGAATTCTCCGTCTTGCATTTCCTGTAGGTCAGTATCAGTACTCTCACTTGTTGGTGCATTGTGAGTGTTTCTTATTTTCTCGCTGTTCCTCATTCTCATATTTTCGGTGTTTTTAATCTTGTGTTTCTGTGGCCTCTGCATCATCTTCCTTTCTATATATAAGACCTCTTGATGGTCCCTACAGTCCCAATTGGGTCAGTATGCTGCAGGCTTTGGTTCCCTCCTATCTGGTTGACCGGGCGCGGTGTGTGTGCACTTTGAGGCCCAGTATTGGATGTGGGCTCCAAAGCGCAGGTGACAGTGCCAGTCTCCGAGGCACAGGTGTTGAGGGTCTCCAGGGTCCCGAGGGATGCACACGTGCTCCGGGTCTCAGGAGGCGTCGCCGGAGGTTGCCCAGGTTCTGATGCGCGTCTCTGAGTATCTCGTGTGGGCCCAAGGGGGGTGCAGACTCCAGGTATCGGTGGTGGCGCCTTAGGGTGCACGGGCTTGAGGCAGGGCGCAGAGGATCGTGCACGGCCCCAGGGAGGTGCGTGGGCTCCTGGATCTCGGGTGGCGGCGCCAGAGCGTGCCCTGGCTCTGAGGCGGCACGGAGGGTCACGCGGATCTCGGGTGGTGGCGCTGGAGGGTATCTGGGCTCTGAAGCGCGGCACTGAGGCTCCCACTCAGGTGAGAGATGTGCAGGCTCTGGGTCTCGGGTAGCAGCACCAGAGAGCATGGGGATCCAAGGCAGGGTGCGGAGAGCCGCCAGGGTCTCGGGTGGCAATGTTGGAGTCCGAGGCGGATCACACAGGAGGGCGTCAGAGTCCGGGGTGGGGCGTGGAGGGCCACTGGATCTCATGTGGGGGTGGGGGCCATGGAGGTCCAAGGTGGGGCATGGAGGGCCACCTGGGTCGTACCCCAAATCAATTTTAATTATCTCCTGTCCTGCTTTAAAAATTCTTGTGCTTTCCTGCATGGTTGTCCTGATGCAAGAGAAAATGAGATTTCTACCACTGATCCAAGAGGAAAGAACCAGCCAAGATGGCTGGGAAAGGCATAAGGCCCTGTGCGCCCTAGACCACAGTGTGCCCGTGCCCGGGAGAGGCAGGGTGGCCTTGCAAGGGAGAGGTTGATGTGCTCTTTCTGTAGCATCAGCAGGGGTTCACAGCTCTTTATCCATAATCTACATTTTTAAAAGATTTTGAATGGACTTTCGCTTCCAATTGCTCCCATCAATTTAAGTTTGTAGTGTTTCCCATTTCTAAGGACAGAAATTCAGTGTTACTAAGGTAGGATAGGAGAAATAAAATGTGAGGTAGAAAGGAGATAATTGGGAAGGAAAGGGAAAATACAGTTTTAAACTCTAGAAACTTCATAATCCTTAACTTCACCTTACAGGATCTACTCTTTCTTAGTCGAAAGCCCTTAATAGGCCACACTTTTAATCATAATGACCCATCTGGCTTGTCCTTTTCCTTAGGCAAAGGTCCTCACTAGGCCTACACGTCTTAATCATAATGGACTATCTTCACACCTGAACTTCCTGGGATGCTTGACAAACAAACAAAAGAAAATCCCCAAAGGAAGTCTCACCATTTGTCAAGCCCAGACATCACCCAGCACCCACCGATGAAATGGTGAGAAACTTTCAAAGAAAGGAAACAGGCCACTCCATGTCACCCCAACCCTGCCATGCATCCCTAGCCACCCCCTCTTGGGGTCCCCTATAAAAGAAGGATTATAAAGACCACAAGGGCCTCTCTCACCTTTGAGGTGGCCAGTGTTCTCCCTTGAACGTCTATCCTCACTTTTCCTAAATAAAAACTGAAATTCTTTTTTGCCATGGAAGCCAAGCACCCCAAGGTCCTGAAGTGTTTCCCTTCCCCAAACCTGGGAACTCCTCAGGACTCTCCATGGAATTATTGTGTTTCCTGTGACATTACCTTTTGGAGTAAAGCTTCCAGAGAGGCTTGTACAGGATGGAGGAGGGTTTCCTTCAGAAGTCTGTGATGTTGATGGAGAGCGCCACCCTGGTGCTTGTTGAGGGTAATGGCTTCCCAGCACTGAGCTCTAGGTACTGCCAGGACAGTGCTCCCATTTAATTCCCATCTCCCATTATGTTCCCCTTGCGGTACAGGATGGCACCACGGTGTTCAGAGAAAACTGGAAAAATCTCTCCTATTACTCTTGAGTTGAGGTGTGGTTGACCTGGAAGATATTGTCCACAGCTTGAAGAGCACAGAGCTTCCTCCAGCGTCTCTGAGGGTCAATTTCTGGGGTGCTGAGTGGATAAATTCCAGTGAGTCCTCTTTGGCTTTATCTCCTTTCATGGCATAAAATTCATAAGTTTCTTTTAGCATTCCAGAGAGTTCTATAAACATCTACCCCAAGTCTTTCTGGAAATAGTGAATTCTACCACTTTCTCAAAGAGCTATGATTTAAGCTTTGACACTAGGAAAGGAAGTTGGAATAAAACAACTTCTTCTAACTGGAAAAAAAAAACAATAAAATGTGGGATTCTTTTTTACAGTTATTTTGCCTCCATAAAAAAAGGCCAGATTCAAAATCATACAAAACTCAAGACATCCCTGACTTTCTCCAATGTCTTCTCCCATTTCCCCCAAAGAAGCCCAATTTTCATATTGTATTCCCTCCTCCTCCTCCTCCTCCTATTCTTTTGGAATTGGGGATCGAACCCAGGAACATTCTACCTCCAAGCTACACCTCCAGCCCTATTTTATTTTTCATTTTGATACAGGGTCTTGCAAAGTCACTGAGGGTCTTGCTAAATTGCTGAGACCAGCCTCTAACCTGCGATCCTCCTGTCTCAGTCTCCCAAGTACTGGAATTACAGGAGTGTGCCACTGTACCCAGTGTATTTCTATCCTTGTGAAAATACCAATCAGGCTTCAAGGTAAGGAGGCTGAACGGAATGGTTTAAACTATTCAGATGGGAACCACGTGCAGTGTGGCACACTCCTGTAATCCCAGTACTTGGGAGGCTGAGACAGTAGGATTGCAGGTTCAAGGCCAGCCTCAGCAATTTAGTAAGACCCTCAGCAATATAACGAGACCCTGTTTCAAAATAGAAAATAAAAAGTGCCGGGGGTGTAGGTTGGAGGTAGACTGCCCTTGGGGTCAATTGCCAGCACACACACACACACACACACACACACACACACCCACGCACGCACGCACGCACGCACACACACACACTTCACATTGCTCTTTCCCTTCTGTTTCTTGTGCTCCATTATGTCAGTGCACTTATGACGATACCAAGATAACAAGTTAAGTGCAGACCCCATGTGGTCTAGCAAAGCCGCCAACGGGCTCAGCGGCCTCATGGAAGTCTCTGGGTGGGACACAGCCAGCTGTGGAGAAAGCGGGGAGACCTGCTCACAAAGTAGACTTTCTCTGGGTCCTTGTCACTGGCCTCTGCCTAAACTTGGGGAGCAAGTTGCTGGTTTTTTGGGAAGATAAAATGTGTTAAGTTTTGGCCATCAGCCTGCCCTATTTTTTTTATTTTTTAGCCTGCCCTATAATTAAAGAGAGGAAAGACAGCATAATTCATAGCTTTGCCTCTTGATTTAGTGTCATCATTATATTGCAAGCTAGAGATGTCCCTTGGGCGACTGGAGTACAGAGTTCCTCTTGTCCTGCGCTAATGGGCCAGACTGCTAAGCTTTCTTTGTTCTTACATTTGCTCTTAATTTCCTGGCTCATTCTTCACTGTCAGGAAGTTAGCTGCTATTCTGCTGTTCTGTAACATCCACATTTTCTTCTAATTTGCTTTTGGCAAATGACCCAAATGAAACCAGATTTTAGCTAGAATTAAAAAATGACCTTGGAAAACGTACATTTTTAGCTAATAGACTTTAGTATATGAAATCTGACCATTATTCCACATGCTCATAAGCTTTGGACATCTTTACCTTTATGTTGTACTGCCTCGGAGAAGAGGGCATTTGAGGTGTGATCTGCAGATTTTATGCTGGATTGAGATTGTATATGAGAACTTTATCAGCCTGATCTTACAGCAGACTTACTCTCAATCCTTGCACACACATACACACACACATATGCACGTGCTGAGAAACCAATGCACAGAAAGCCCCTCATATCACACACACACATATGGAGCACACTATTATACTCTCTGGGTCTTAGTTCCATTGCAAAGGACAGAAGGCACTCTGGGTAGTCTTAATGTAAAGGAATACGCTACAGACTGGAAGGTTTACAGAACCATTGAAAGGCCTGGAGAAGCAGGTGGCAGGCTGAGCTCTTAGCATGAGTCCGCGGCCTCTAGAAGTATTCTGCTTGGGTTACAAATAGGAAAACTAAGGAAACAGGAAATTGCTACGACTGCCACTGCAGTCTACAAACCACACTATCTCCAGCACAGCTCATGCCAACTGATTGGATGCCCCACAGGCAGTGTGTTTCCATATCATGTCCCACGTGGGCCTTTGTGACCAGCGAAATTGATGACATTGGGACCCCTAGCAGCAAGGGAGCCTGGAGATGGTAGTTTCATCTTGCTAGCACTAACACTATAGGAGGTAGTGTTGGAAAAGACTTGGAGCTTCTGCTGAGAAACCAATCCACAGGAAGCCCCTTCACATCAAATAATCTTTTCATATAGTCATATTTAAACTAATCAAGAATTATCTATCACCAGGCGTGGTGGTGGTGCACACTTGTAATCCCAGTACTTGGGAGGCTGAAACCAGAGGATCTGGGTTCGTGGCCAGCCTCAGCCACTTAGTGGGGCCCTCCGCAACTTAGTGAGACCCTGTTTCAAAATAAAGAATAAAAAATAGGGCTGGGGGTGTAGCTCAGAGGTAGAATGCCCCTGGGTTCAATCCCCAGTACTGAAAAAAAAAAGAATTATCTATCACAAAGGAACTGTAAAAACAAAACCCAAACAATGTGTTAATATCTCACATCTGCTGAAGTCTTTTTTATACTTATGTGTATATATTTGTATGTATATGTATGTGAATTTGTTTCTATGTGGAGAATATATATATATATAATATACAACACATATGCAACAACATGTTTGTATACATGTGCAAACATATGTATATTTATACATATGCAAATATATTTGCTTGTATGTATATGCAACATAGGTAACAGAGAGAGATAAAGAGAAAGGAAAGAGAGAGAGAGAAAGATAAAGGTAGCACTGTGGTAGGGAACAGTCATGTCTACCAAACACAACTGACTTCAGTACCCTTGACCAGAGGGTAAGGGTAGGGCTGTAACTCTCAGAATGGCTAGGGATGGACAGGCACTCTGCAGGCTATGTTCTAGGTACTGACTATGGACAAACCATCTGGTCCATAAATTTGAAGGAACTGATATGAGGAGATACAGGCACATCAGAAGACAATAGGAAAATTTTTATGAGAAAAAATATAATTCTAAATTGGTCATCAAAATACCCCTGAACTGTAGAAAAGTATGGACAGAGAGCTTAAGATGGTTATCTGTAAAGAATGATAGTATTTGGAAACCAAAAACAAGCAGGCATAGCAACTCTCGTATCCAACAAAGCAGACTTTAAGCCAAAACTTATCAGAAGAGACAAAGCAGGTCATTTCTTTCTTTTTTTTTTTTTTTGCGACACTGGAGATTGAACCCAGGGGCATTCTACTTCCAAGGTACACCCCCAGCCCTATTTTTTTTTTTTTTGCGGTATCTGGGATTGAACCCAGGAGCGTTCTACCTTCACGCTACACCCCCGGCCCTATTTTTTATACTTTATTTTGAAACCGGGTCTCACGAAATTGCGGAGGGCCTCACTAAGTAAAGAAAGAGAGACAGAGAGAGAGACAGCTGAGGCTGGCCGTGAACCCGGATCCTCCGGTCTCTGCCTCCCAAAGTACTGGGACCTATTTTTTATTCTTTATTTTTAAACAGGGTCTCACTAAGTTGCAGAAGGCCTCACTAAGTAGCTGAGGCTGGCCATGAACCTGGGTCCTCCTGTCTCAGCTTCCTAAGTACTGGGATTACAAGCATGCGCCACCACGCCCGGCTAAAGGGGGTCATTTCTTACAGATAAAATGAACAATTCAACAAGAAGATATAATTATAGTAGATATTTATGCCCCAAATGTGGGTGCACTCACTTTTATAAAACAAACTTTTCCTGACATTAAGACTCAGACAGTCCCCAACACAATAATATCAGGAAACTTCAACATACCTCTCATAACACTAGATTGACCTTCTAGACCAAAGATCAGTAAAGACTCTTCAGACCTAAAGAACACTATAAACCAAGTACCTAATAGACATATACAGAATATTTCACCCAACAACAGCAGAGTACACGTTCCTCTCAGCTGCTCATGGAAGCTTCTCCAAAATAGACCATATTCTTGACCACAAAGCAAGTACCAGCAAATTAAGAAAATGTAATAGAATTCCTTTCATCTTTTCAGATCATAATGGAATGAAAGTAGAAATCAACATAAGGAAGAGCCAAAGAAATAAATGCACAGAGAATGAATGATACACTTTTGAATGAGGACTGGATCAATGAAGAAATAAGGAGAGAAATAAAAAAGTACCTAGAATTAAATGAAAATAGAGAAACAGCATACCAAAATCAATGGGTCACTTTGAAGGTGGTTTTAAGAGGAAAATTTATAGCATTGACTGCCCACATAAGAAAAACAGAAAGGCGCTGAATAGACAACCTAATGATACACTTCAAAGCACTAGAAAAACAGGAACAGACTACTCTAAAAGCCAGTAAAAGGCAGGAAAAAATTAAAATCAAAGAAGAAATCAATGAAATACAGAACAATAACAGCAACAAAAAAATCCAAGAACAAAACAAAAAAAAAATAGAAAAGATCAACAAAACAAAAAGCTAGTTCTTTGAAAAGATAAACAACATTGATAAACCCTTAGCCAACCTAACCAAAAGAAAGAGAATTGACCCATATTACTAAAATAAGAAATGAAAAAGGAGACATCACCACAGATAGCAGGGAAATCCAGAGGATCCTCAGAAGGTATTTTGAAAATTATACTCCAATAAACTCGAAAACAGAAGAAATCAACAGATTTCTAGAAACATACAACCTACTTAAATTGAACCAAGAGGATATAGAAAACCTAAACTGACCAATAGCAAGGAAAGAGAGAGAAATAGCAATAAAAAGTCTTCCATCAAAGAAAAGTCCAGATCCAGATGGATTCCCAGCCAAATTCTACAAAACCTTTATACATGAACTAAACCCATGCCTTCACAAATTATTCTGTGAAATAGAAAGAGGTGGAATTCTTCCAAACTCCTTCTATGAAGCAATATACAATAAACCCAAAGCCAACATCATATTGAACAGGGAAAAACTGCAGGAATTCCCTTTAAAATCAGGAACAAGACAAGGATGCCCACTATCACCACTCCTTTTCAATATAGTCCTCAAGACTCTTGCCAGAGCAATAAGACAAGAGAAGGATATCAAAAGAATTGAAATAGGAAAAGAAGAATTAAAACTATCTTTATTTGCAGATGACATGATCCTATATCTAGAAGACCCAGAGAACTCAACCAAAAATCTACTAGAGCTGATTAACAAATTCAGCAAAGTAGCGGGATACAAAACCAGCCTAAAAAAAAAAAAAATCAGTAGCTTTTCTATATGCCAACCATGAATCCACTGAGAAAGAAATCCAGAAAACAATTCCATTCACAATAACCTCAAAACCAATGAAATACCTAGGAATAAACCTAACCAAGGAGGTAAAAGACCTCTACAATGAAAATCATAAAACACTAAAGAAAGAAATTGAAGAAGATCTTAGAAGATAGATCTCCCTTGCTCTTGGATAGGCAGAATAAATATTATCAAAATGGCCATTCTACCCAAAGTGATCTACAGAGTCAATACAATCCCTATCAAAATACCAATGTCATTCTTCACAGTCTTTGAAATTCAGGTGCATTTTATGGTGTGTTTTATATTTCAATTAAAATATATTTACTTATTTTAAATAACTTACTATCATGAAAAATATTGTCTTTTTGGCTCATTGACAAGAACATTGTCACATTAATACAAAATCAAACTAAATTAAAAGGAGTTGATGCTGGACCAGGAAATTCCTTTTTCTGTCTCCATGTCAGACTATTTCTAAGATGTAGGCCCACCTACATATATGCCTATTAATAGAAATACATTCTTTCAGGATTTTTGTGAGCAATATCATTTTGCAAGTTATCCTTGATTTTATAATTAGCAATGCCTAACCTTATTTGAGTTCTTCCTCTTCTTGTATTTTTTTCTCCATGAAATAATAATAAAACCGCAAGTACATAATTTCAGCGAAGATCTCCCAGCTCAGGCAGCCTTCATTTGTGCAGCTGGGTGGATCAGGAGGGGACGAGGGAGCTGTCTATGCCTGGGTAGAAGAGCATATATATTATGTTATCATATATGTTATCATATATATGTTATCATATATATGTTATCACTGGAATTATCTAGAATGATAACATATATATGTATGTTATGACTGAAATTATCTAGAATTGCTGGAACATGTGGTGATAATAAAAAGAAGAGCTGATTTTAGTGGGCTTTGTTTTTAAATTCTCTGTGGAAGGTGTTGGCTGTCCCTGGGACAGTCACCATTGTGTAGTGTTACTATTGACTCTCAGAGTCACTTCCCATTAGGTTACAGTTTAGCTCCAAGGTGACTGACTATTCGGTGCGCTCACAGCTTGGCTACAAGATGATCACTTAATGCAGTATTCCTTTATAAAACTTATCTTTCGGACCACCTCATTGAACATACACAAACACTTCATGAACATCATCTTTATTAAAATTAGGGAACCGAGACTAGTATATGGGCCAGTTCTTTTCATCTGTGGGTTCATTCAAGTGTAATATAAACAACTGCGTTAAATTTGTTTTCCAGCCAGTTGTGGATACTACCGATTGTATACATAGAGTGTTTTGCAGTCTCAAGGGTGCATTTTACACCTTGTTACTATTTTTTGAGTCTAAAACCGCTTAAATTAGCTACACAATTCTTCACCTTTTCCTCTTTTACATTTCTTGACTAATACTTTCAAATCTTGGCTAGCATATACTGTATTTCAGAAATCAGTTATCAGAGGTAGCTAACAGCACTCTGTTAGCATGAAACAAGGAACTAAGCCAGGCGTGGTGGCACACGCCTGTAATCCCATTACTTGGGAGTCTGAGACAGGAGGCTCACAGGTTCAAGGCAAGCCTCAGGAACCTGGTGAGACTCTCATCAATTTAGTGAGACCCTCAGCAACTTATTGAGACTCTGTTATAAAATAAAATAAATAGGCCGGGTGTGGTGGCGCACGCTTGTAATCCCGTACTTGGGAGGCTGAGACAGGAGGATCCGGGTTCGTGGCCAGCCTCAGCTACTTAGTGAGGCCCGCCGCAATTTAGTGAGACCCTGTTTCAAAATAAAGAATAAAAAATAGGGCTGGGGGTGTAGCTCGGAGGTAGAATGCCCCTGGGTTCAATCCCCAGTTCCACAAAAAAAAAGATAAAATAAATAAAAAGGACTTGGGGTGTAGCTCAAAGGTAGAATGACCCTGGGTTCAATCCCTAGTACCAATAAATAAATAAATAAATAAATAAATAAATAATAATAAAATTAAAACAAAAAACAAGGAACTAACTGTGCCTGGGACTAAGGTGATTGGAAAGAAGAGAGCAGTCAGATAATAATAAAGAGGTAACACTTGAAATTTGGTGATAGGTAGAGAGGAGGAAACTGGCAGAAAGCAGGGGGAGAATCCCCTAAGACTAGAGAGACTTCCGTATACATACAGGGAAGAAGCTACCGCATTACCTCTGAATCATTCAGAACTATTCACACAATACAAGATAAACCAGAACTATAAATCTTTGTCTTCTGTCACTTTGCAAAACTCGAGGCGGGAATTCCAGTTATCGCCCTAAAATGTATTGGAGAAAGTTAATTGAATTAGAATAGAAATAGGCCAACCGGATGATGCATTTCCTATCAGCTTTCTAAAAGGTCATAATGCATTAGTTCAGAATGCTTTGCGATACATAGTGGTAATCATAAACAAGTGCAGTGGGAGGAGAAGATGGCATTCTACCTAGAAATACAAAACGTGGAGTGTTCTCCGGAACTCTCGTAGAGAGGAGATACTTGAGGTTGACCTAAAGTCTGGTGATGGAGGGCTAGGGGACTCCATGAACTGGCTTACCTGTGTCACCTGGCACGCTTCATCTGTGGCTCACAGTGGCCTTTGGAGATGAGGAACAACAAGCCAGAAAAATCAGTACCACCGACTAGATGGTCAGGCAAACCCTCTGACGGCTTCTCGTGGCCTCTGCCTCTCACGCAGCACTATTTCCGGCATCTGGGGCTGGTGGTGCTACATTGTGTTTCCAAGTTGGGTGTTGTCCACTTTTTTCCTGCTAACAAGCAATTAAACCCACATAGAAAACATCAAGGGCAGCCAGGTGTGGATTACAGATCCCAGTACTTGGAAGGCTGAGACAGGAGGATTGCAAGTTCGGAGCCATCCTCAGCAACTTAGCGAGGCCCTCTGCAACTTAGTGAGACCCTGTTTCAAAAAAATAAATAAATACAAATAAATAAATAAAATAGGCCTGGGGTGTAGCTCAGAGGTAGAAGGCCCTGGGTTCAATCCCCAATACCACACACACACACACACACACACACACACACACACAATATTAAAAAAAAAAAGGAAGGAAGAAAACTCTCATCCTTTCCTCTAGTAAATGGGCTTCCAAAATTCTCAGAAAGCGTGCAGTGTGTGTGGGGTGGTGGGGATGGTGAGCGTTGCTATGGAAACACCCCTCCTCACCACCTCCGCTACCTGCCTTGTCCTGAGTGTGAGCCTGGAGTGGCCGGGCCTGGGGGGCCTCCCTCACAGCCCCTTCTTCTTGATTTCTCTCTTCCCCATTTCCCCCAGTCCCAAGTCCTTCAAATCTTCCCGTGTTCTTTTTGTAGAAATCTTCAGGTCTCTACCCAATGTAAAGAGCCCTCCTCTGCTGCTCAGAGGGGAAGAGGGAGCATCCAAGGCCAAGGCCCCAGAGGGCAGAGTACTGGGTGGGGGGGGGGGTTCTGGCTCTTCGCCAACTTCAGCGCTCCTATTTCATTTCTTTGATAAGCTCTGGTTACTAAATAGAGAGTCATAGAGCTCATACTGCGAGGATATAATATAACTTACTTTGTAGGTTTTTTATGTGAGAAGTAAATAGGTTGATACATGAAAAGCAATTGGACTGGTGCGTAAGTGTTCAGTAAACATCAGCTATATTCTCAGTCAGTTCTCTCTTGGGTCTGACTTGGGCTCACACAGTAACATGAGCTGGGGCCACTCATCCACCAGCCATCCTTGTCATCTCAAATGACACTAGTGTCCCTCATGTCGCTACAGGAGTCTAGAAGTTTCCAGAACTGCATAGTGTTTGATGAAAGTGGTAGAAATGACTTCTCCCCTTCTTGGGTGCTCCAAGCTATTCTCTGGTGGGGGTGCTGGACTGTAATGGAGGGAGCCACATTGTGGAGCAAGCTGCTCACCTCATGACCAGGAAACAAGAGAAAGAAGAGGAGCTAGAGGGGTCTTGAAATCCCCCTTGGGGGCACACCCCAGTGATATGAGGATCTTCCAAAGGCCCCCATCTCGCAAAGTTTCCACAGCCTCCCAATCAAGTGCTCCCCTGGGGACCAAGCCTTTAACACATGGGCCTTTGGGGGACATTCAAGATCTACCCTGTAGCAATTGGGAATGATTATACAACCCATTCACATCTAACTTCAAATAATATTACTTAATTTGCTATAAACTGAATCCTCCCTGTGGATAAAGCAATAGAAAAAGTTATATTGTAATTATGTACCAAAGTTTAAATTCCCTGCAATAACCTCTGGCACAACAATTTGACTATGGCCTCAGGTGTTGATTTTGGAAATGCAAATACAGCCCCATTAACCACAGCAGCTGGGGCCACAGGGCTGCTGCCTGCACTGCAGGTTTAATAGGATTGATTCATCAGTACTCAGTGTGTGTATTTTGGATAGGACACTTAGTTTTCTGGCGTCCATATTCTACCTCTTTCTAACTCTCTGAATTAAATGATTCTCACACAGAGCCTTGTTTATGCATTAAAAAAATAATTTTCTTTTCTATAAGAAAATGTGTTTTCTACCATTTTACTCTCCCTCAGCATCTAACATGTCTGGCACTCATCTGATATTTGTTAATAAATACATAAATGACTGAAATGTAAATTTCTGAAAGGTCAAAGAATTTGGCCAAGTTGTGCTTATAAAACCCTTTGTAAAATTACATTTTATTTATCTACAAAGAAACTATTCTCTATATTCTTGCTATCATGCTGTTGCATTTTATGAAGTCATTGTGCAGTATTGTCCCAACAACCCTGAGAAGATAGGAAGTTAATTATCCCCATTTTATAGGCAAAAATACTCAACTTAGGGTGTTTTAATGACTTGTCCCAGATTACCAAACCAGTAATTGGAAAATCCAGAGCCGATGTTCTTCTTTTAGCCTTAGGACTCTTAAGACAAATTATAGGTGGTATTACTTCATCAGTAAACATCTAACAGCCAGAAATAAATAGAAGAGGAGAACCTGAAGCAATTTAAAAGCTGTCAGGGAAATCACTGATTGGAAAATATAGTCACAAACTGTTCTCATGAGCAGCTCATTTCATTATTTTTTCATACGTCCTTTACAGAAAAGTTTCAACATTCTACTTGTGCAACATTCTACTTGAACTCTGAAGGGGTATTCAGAGATTGGCAGGTGAATACAGGTGTGTTCATTCACCTGCATAGCTCAAGCACAGTCTCTTCTTAGTTCTAAACATTTAGGGTCATTTTTTCTCAGGAGGTCATAGAATCTGCCTTTCAACTCTCAACACATCCTTTCTCTAAATGATCACCAGCCAGTGGGATTCCCTCTAGAAACATCTCTCAAGCAGTTTGACCATGCACCTAGACCAAGTAGGCTGGACACCATGAAAGCTTTGCAGCAGATGAGGTACCACCCGATAGACCACCCAGTTATCCCACTCACAGACCTGCCCCCTTCCTCCACCCCACATACGACTTCTTTTTCCTAAGCATTACCACAATGCTTGAATCGGATTTCTAAGTCTACTCCTTCTTCTCCCTCTCTTTCTTCCTAACTTTAGATACAAATCGTCTGTGGCAGCCGTTGCCCACAACTATTTGTAGTTGAAGGATACTGAGCCATTCCAGAGGGCCCTGATATATGTGCTATTTCTAAATTCCCCCTGATGAAAGATGCTGCCATATCCTGAGTTTTCCCGGCTCTGTCACATGGACGTGTGTATATACCCTGTAAGGCACTCAAACATCAGTACTGGTGTGGGTTTTATCTGTGTTGCCCACCTCTATCCCTGCTGCTACAGTAGCTATGAAATGCGCGAATGACTGGTGGCACAGAAAAGTCATAGATGATGTTTAGACCTAAATATTGATATTAAAGGCAAATAACTGAGCTGAGGAAATATATGGTGTTTCCTCTATGTTAAAACTTGAGTTTGTTGCTCAGATCCTACATGGGCAGTGTCTAGAGTATAAACAGGAATTTTTTTGGCTATAAGTATACAAAGAAGCCACCACCACCTTGAAAATAGATTGTAAAGAAGTCTGTGGTACCAGGGTGATTCAATTTAAATTCTTTTTTTTTTTTTGTGGTACTGTGGATTGAATCCAGGGGCCTTCTACCTCTGAGCTACACCTCCAACCCTATTTTTTTTTTATTTTGAAACAGGGTCTTGCTAAGTTGATGAGAGTCTCACTACTTCCTGAGGCTGTCCTTGAACCTACGATCCTCCTGTCTCAGCCTCCTGAGTACTGGGATTACAGGCGTGTGCCACTAGGCCTGGCTTAAATTCTAAATGTCACCGAAAATGCTGGAGCACTGTTGTTTAAAACAGGGTAGGCACGTGCTTGTGAAAACAGACCATGGCTGTGATAACTCAAGCATTGGTTTAATAGCATATAATTAAGTTTTTGTTTAGGTTCAAAAATGTCTTAATGTATAGAAACTCTACTTCTAATGTACGGTGAGTAAAACCCCACTGCTGACACATGCTCTGCGGGAGGTCCTCATTTCACATTGTATCTGTCATGTGTCCTGTGGCATGTTAAGTTGATGCATAGGCTTTGAGCTTGAACAGGATGGTCGCTCGAGCCTAGGAGGCAGTGACAGTAGGAGAATCCTAGACGAGGAGGAGGCAGAGAAGTGTCCGCACTGTATCTGGGGTTTTCTGGGAGGCCGAAGGTCAGTCTCTGCTGCAGGAAGGATGGATTGAAACACAGAGGAAGTCAGGTCTGCAGAGGTTTTCTTATCTTCAGTCATCTGTCTGGCGTGCTTCTGCCATAGCAACTCTGAGGATGTAAAAAGCCCCATCGACCCTAGAGACCCTGTTGTGATTTATCTGTTTTGCCTCCATTCATTTCTTATGGTTTCTTGTAATCTCAGGAGCATCACTTAAGACTTGTTGGTGGCCCACAGCGGCCCACTCATGATGTCTTTGTAGCTTTTCTCAATTCATGCATGTTCTTTTTTCTTTTTCTTTCAAGAACCCATACTCGTTCTTTAACGAGTACGGGTTTTGGAGACAGATTGTCTGGTTCGACTCCCATCTCTGTGCCTACTTAGCAGTTGTATCACTTTGGACATCCTGTTTCCTGACTACACAGGAGGCCATGCCGGCCTGCACTTCTCAGAGGCACCAGGGTAAGAACGGTGCTGAGTGAGAGATGCTGCCCTCCTCCCCTCTGTAATTACTGCTACCTGACACCCCTTCCTTGCACACTCCCTCCCTTCCAAAGAGATCATCGGCACATGCCCTCGGGATGCTAACTAACCTGGTTTTCATTTGATGTGGGCACAAATCAAGTAAAATTTGATCTTAGTTTAATGGGAAATAAATGGAAAAGATAATAAACTATACACTAATAGATTCCGTGTGAAAATGTAAATGCATGTTACAGACCAGTGGACTGGCATAGTAACCTATTTCTAAGAGACTTGTCTAAAAATGACACAAATAATTCCTAAAATTAGAATTTAGAGCAGGATTCATGATATGGTCTTCTCGAGTGTGCCTCTTGAGATTTATTTTCTACACTTTACAAAATATAGATATATGAAGATTGTGCAAATATCAATTAGGTAAACTTGAAACCACTTTCAAAGAACTTGAGGGCATTTTAGGATAAAAATGTCAAGAAATACACAATGATGTATGTTTTTACATTGTACAAGATGAGAAATTCCCAAAAAAGTAATTTTTTAAATCGAAGCTAAGTCGAATGTGGTGGCACACACTTGTAATCCCAGTTCTTGAGAGGCTGAGACAGGAGGATCGTAGGTTCACAGCCAGCCTCAACAACCTTGTGAGGCCTTCCACAACTTAGTGAAACCCTGTCTCCAAATAAAAATAAAATAGGACTGGGGATGTAGCGTGGAGGTCAAATGCCCCTGAATTCAATCCTCTGTACCATCAGAAAAAAAAACACTAATTGTTGATGAATTGCTAAAGGCGACAATGAGGGCAATGCATATGACAAGTAGTTCCTAAATTCCTGAAGTTTTAGAAGCCATTTGATTTACCTTCCCAGAATATATCTTTAACATTCACTAGAAAATATTTTTTGTTGTTTTTTAAAAAAATTAATTCCCAAGGTGAGAATTATTAAACAATGCTGCTCTTTTGGTGGCCATTCTATACATGGACTTAAATTATTTCAAATTTCATGAAGTTTTTGTCTTGATTGCTTTTAACTTGGGACATCCTTAGAACATACTCCAGGTTTTCAATTCTGAAAGCTACAAAAAACTTCTTATTTTTAGAATTTTGTTGGTGCAATAGGCTTATACATCATAGTGAGATTCAAAGTGACGCATTCGTATATGCACACAGCATCTCGTGGTGTGGTTCCCTCCTAACCCCAGCCAGCTACCCCATCCTCCCTCCTCATACATGCTAGTAAGGTTGTCAGTGATCCCTTTTTCTACGGACATAATATTATTTGCTCTGTTTCCTTCTTCAAGCTCTTAAGAGGAAAAATTAGCTTTGAGCTGTATAAACTATGAAGCGCTAAATAGTATGAAAGGTATGAACTGACCATTCTACCATTCCACATCACCGGAAGCTATGTCTAGAAATCACTCGAATCGTGGTGTAACAGCGGCAATGGCCAGTTAGATTGGCATCATCTACAAGTTCCCTGAGAGTTCGAGTCACATATCAAAACCGTGAGAAGGGGTGACAGATTTCAATTATTCAGGAAATTAAAGCGAAAAACAAATTCACATCTCCTGAGATGGATAGTAGGGCATATACCATTATCTAATAAAAAAAACGGTCCGTTTTTAGAAAAGCTATCACTAGACTATTCACTTCCTAATGGCAAGGATGTTGTCTATGTTGGTCACTGATCAAGCTCTCTATGTCTAAGAGTGCTCAGCAAAGCATCTAAGAAACACTTTTTTTTGTTTGTTTTTTTAAGGGAAATTTTATTTATTTTTAACATGATTCTCTTTTATTTTTTTACATGTTTTTATTGGTGCATTGTAGTCTCACATCACAATGAGTATCAGTTTGGTGTTAACATACATGCACACAGCTCTTGGTGTCCCTCCCCCCCGCCTCCCCCCCCCACATGTAGCACTGAGAATGATGTTGGTATAATCTCATATGTACACATTGTTTATGACAGTAATTCCATAGATTCACTTCTTTCTTGCCCTTCCCCTTCCCTTGTACCACTTTCCTTGCACCACTGAGGGTTCTCTGTTGTCATTGGAGTCCCTTTTGTGTCCCCACTACTCCCTAAGTTGTGCATATTAATGAAAACATATACCCCTTCTTTTTTTGTGATTGGCTAATCTCACTTAACATAATGTTCTCCAGGTCCATCCATTTTCTTGCAAATGATGTTGTTTTGTTCTTCTTTATTGCTGAGTAGAATTCCTTTGTGTGTATTTCCCATAATTTTGTAATCCACTCATCTGTTGATGGACACCTAGGTTGGTTCCATGATTTGGCCACTGTGAATTGTGCTGCTATGAACATGGGTATGCACATATTACTGTAGTTTTCTGGTTTCAGTCCCTTTGGTATGATACCCAGTAGTGGTATAGCCGGATCATATGGTGGGTCCATTCCCAGTTTTCTGAGGAATCTCCACACTGATCTCCATAGTGGTTGAACTAGTTCGCAATCCCACCAACAGTGTAGAAGAGTCCCAGTTTCCCCACATCCTCACCAACATTTGTTGTTGTTTGACTTCTTAATGATTGCCATTCCAATTGGGGTCAGATGAAATCTTAGAGTAGTTTTGATTTGCATCTCCCTGATTGTAATGATGTTGAACATTTTTTTCATGTATCTATTGGCCATTTGTATCTCTTCTTTCATGAAGTGTCTGTTCATTTCAGTTGCCCACTTCTTGATTGGGTTATTTGTTTTTTTAGGGTAAGTCTTTTAAGTTCTTTGTATATCCTAGATATTAGACCTCTGTTGGAGGCATAGCTTGCAAAGATCTTCTCCCATTCCGTAGGCTTTCTATTTAAGCTCTTGATGGTTTCCTTTGATGAGCAGAAGCTTTGTAGTTTAATGCTATCCCACTTATTAATTCTTGTTTTAATTTCCTGTGCTTTGGTGGTCTTGTTGAGGAAGTTTAAGAAACACTTTTTAAATGGGGGGGGAATAGAATTAAAAACAAAATCTTCTCCCAACCCAGAGACCCTCCCCACAAAGGTGGTAGAGAAGGAAAATACTCCCATCATTGACTAACATTAAACCAGGGTGTGACAGTCAGCAGAGGCGCTTCCCTAGGAGATCCATGACCCACAAGGACAGAAAGAAACCTGGTGCTCCTGCACAGCTGAGCAGAGGCAACCCATGCTGACGTGTTTTCAAGAGAAGCAGTGACCAGTGCTTGAGTGAGAGGCCCTGGCAGTGCTGGGCATGCATCATTCAGCCCAACTCTGCCTGGTGGGCAGCATGACCGGCTGTGCTGACGTGTCGGCTCTATCTAGACCTTCATCACAGAGCAAGGAACTGCCGAGTTAGGGCCCTACGTAGCGTCCTTGAGGATGGCTCCCAGGTCCTTGGAAACGTAGAGCTGACCACGGGCCCATCTGGTCTTGAAAAGGAGAGGACACACACACACACACACACACACACACACTTTAAGATCCAAGAAAATACATGTATAAGTTTTCTAAAGCAAATGTTCTAAGGAGGAGGAAAAGGAAATCTCTTCCCCTTATTTCAGTGGAGAGAATTAAGCCTCTTATTTTAAATGTGTATATGTCATTTAATAATGAATGAAGGCCTAGTCTACTGTCAAAGTTGTATTTTATCCTACAAACAAGCACAAGTATTACCTTGGTTGCCAACATCAATATCTGAAAGGTTAATTAATATTTGGGATTTTACTCAGAAAACAAGATTGGGAAAAGTCCAAATATGTTATCAATTCCTTGTAGTAAAAATGAACAAAATGATTTGCCTTGATATCATGTGCATAAACAAAACCCTAAATTGTAAGCTTGCTAATTGTTCTTTCCCATCCTGAACATCAGCCTGTGTGTGTGTGTGTGAATATGTAAACAGTCACTAATGAATCTTTAATGCTCTCCCAGGATCAAGCCAGGATTTTCAAAGTAACAAAAACAGTGTTACAAAGAAATGGACTAATCTAGGGGAGGTGTGTGAAGTCACCCTCATTTTATCTTCTAACACTAAGTTAATCACAGGCACACAAATGCTCTCTTAATTGAGCTAAAATAATATTCTTTGATTAGAGTTTTTAATGATGACTCCAATTTACTTTTTATGTGTAAATCAAACCACAGGGTGCTCAGAATATATTAATTGGTGATGAGATTAATCATCCCTTTGGGTTCAATTCAGTTGCTACTAAATCCCACCACAGGCTACTAGGGAGAGTCAAGAAATTTCCTTCCTTCCACTCTTTGCCAAGTCCCACAGAGCACAGACGGCTTGTGAAAAACATGGGTGAAGGAAAGATCTTCTCATGCTGTAGTGAAGAATTTTTCCCTGTCCCCTTATCTATCTCAGACATAAACATGGATTAAATTGCCCTAAGGCTAGTCTTAGGTACAAATGGTACAGACTTGGGTTCCAAGAATCTCTAAGTTCTAAGCTCAAGAATTTTGCGAACCTAGACCCATCTGCTGATCTTCTCTACAATGTGGCCACAAGATTCCAATCCCCCCACAGTGATGCCTGTCACACAGTGCCCCGTGGGGTGGTGGTGTGCCTTGGGCTCTCTATGCGTTTCTCATGCGGTCTTTATGGAAACCTTATGAGTGGGGTTTTTGTGTTTTTGTGTTTGTTTTTTACAGATGAGGAAACTGAGGCATAATCGTTAAGTAATTTGCCCCATGTCTCTTAGCTTGTGAGAGGAAATGAAACCCAGGCTTGTCCAGCTTCGAAGCACATGCTTGGCTCAGGCATTTCTTTTCATGACCAGAGAAAACTCAGTTTAACTAAATGCTAGTTAAGGTCCAGGACCTTAAGGAATCCAGAGCCTCCTTAAGGAAACTTCAAATCATTAAATATTAACACATCAGCCGGGCGTGGTGGCGCACGCTTGTAATCCCAGTACTTGGGAGGCTGACAGGAGGATCGCAGGTTCATGGCCGGTCTCAGTAACTTGTGAGGCCCTCTAGAACTTAGTGAGACCCTGTTTCAAAATAAAAAGCCGGGCGTGGTGGCGCACGCTTGTAATCCCAGTACTTTGGGAGGTGGAGACCGGAGGATCCGGGTTTACAGCCAGCCTCAGCTCTTTCTCTCTCTCTCTCTCTCCCTCTCTCTCTCTCTCTCTCTCTCTCTCTCTCTCTCTACTTAGTGAGGCCCTCCGCAACTTCGTGAGACCCGGTTTCAAAA
>PVJS01022811.1:0-30188 GCA_004027185.1 Glis glis | reverse complement strand
AAAAAAAAAGCAACAAAATATATAACAAGCAAATTAAAACAAGGTCCCCATTTTTCTTTTTCTTGCAATACTGGGGATGGAATCCAGGGGCATTCTACCCCCGAGCTACACCCCCGGTCCTATTTTTTATTCTTTATTTTAAAACAGGGTCTCACTAAATAGCGGAGGGCCTCACTAAGTAGCTGAGGCTGGTCGCGAATCTGCAATCCTCCTGTCTCAGCCTCCCAAGTAATGGGATTACAAGCGTGTGCCACCATGCCTGGCTCCACATTTTTATTTTTCTTTTTTTTGTGGTGCTAGGGATTGAACCCAGGGGCATTCTACCTCTAACTACACCCCAGTCCTATTTTTTATTTTTATTTTAAATCGGGGTCTCGCTAGGTTGATGAGAGTCTCACTACTTGTTGAGGCTGTCCTCAAATCTGTAATCCTATCTCAGCCTCCCAAGTACTGGGATTATAGGCATGCGCCACCACACCTGGCCACATTTTTTATTTTTATTTTATTCATTTAGTTTGTGGTACGGAGATTAAACCCAGGGGCATTCTACCTCTGAGCTATACCCCCATGACTTTTTATTTTCAAACAGGATCTCACTAAGTTGCTGAGGCTGGCCTCGAACCTGCCATCCTCCTTTGTTAGCCTCCCAATCACTGGGATTACAGGTGTGTGCCACTGTGCCTGGAGTGCTTTAAGTTACAGAGACATTTAGACAGAAGCCGAAGCAGAGAGGCTGGCATGCAGAGCCCCAGAATCATCAGGGCCACCTCGAGGGCCCAGGCCCCAACTCTCCCTGATGCCTGGGCTCAGCACGCCTGCAGCAAATTCCAGCGGGCATCAACTCTTTTTTTTTTTTGCGGTATGGGGGATTGAACGCAGGGGCGTTTTACCGCAGGGGCGTTTTACCGCAGGGGCGTTTTACCTCCGCGCTACACCCCCGGCCCTATTTTTTTATACTTTATTTTGAAACCGGGTCTCATGAAGTTGCGGAAGGCCTCATTAGGTAGATAGAGAGATAGAGAGAGAGAGAGAGAGAGAGCGAGCGAGAGAGAGCGAGAGAGCTGAGGCTGGCCGCGAACCCGGATCCTCCGGTCTCCGCCTCCCAAAGTACTGGGATTACAAGCGTGCGCCACCACGCCCGGCCTAGCATCAACTCTTCTCTAAATATTTGGGCATGCTCTATACCTATATTTATCACAGCAGTATTCACAGCAGCGGAATCTGTCAGCTGATAAGGAATGTGTGTTGGACGGACACAACAGAGTCCCACGTGGCCAGAAAAGACGAGAAGTTTCAACACAGGCAATGACAGCAGAAGAAAGCCTGTCAAAAGGACCATGTGTGATCCCAGAGAGGAGCCCGTGCAGGGCCAGAGTGCGGGCCGCAGGGCCTGGCTGGGGCGGGGATAGGCTGCTAAGGGTCACTAAAGTCGGTGTGGTGGTGCAACTCTGAGCACACCAAAGCCAGCGGGCTGCACGCTTGGGGAGGGAGGAAGTCATGCTGTATGAATTCTATCCCAATGCTACTGGTAAGAAAATTAAGAGGATGCAGCTCCATGGTGGAGTGCTTGCCTGGTGTGTGCCAGTCCTGGGTTCTATCCTAGTATCACAAAAAAAAAAAAAAGGACTCTCTTCTCTCTAATTCTAATTAGTGTGTGTGAGGTGTACTGGGGTTTGAACCCAGGGGTATTCTACCTCTGAGCTATACCCCCAGCTCTATTTTATTTGATTTATTTATTGTGGTACTGGGGATCGAACCCAGGGGCACTCTACCCCCGAGCTATACCCCCAGCCCTATTTTATTCCTTATTTTGAAACAGGGTCTCACTAAGTTGCCGAGGGCCTCACAAGTTGCTGAGGCTGGCCGCAAACCTTCGATTCTCCGCCTCCCAAGTACTGGGATTACAAGTGTGCACCACCACGCCTGGCTCTAACTAATTTCTTTTAAAAAAGTAAATAAATGCCAGGCTTCCGCACAGCCCGAGCTGCTGAGCAGGGACAGACTCTTGCTGCGAAAGAGCCAAGAATGGGGCTCAGCTCAGAGGCCTGGGCAGACTGGGATTCCTCATTCCCAGCCACGGTAATCCTTTTAATGAAGTGTGCAAAAGCTCGGCTAGTGTAAAATGAATGGACTTTCACACAAAGTAGTCACTGCCACCTGTGGCAGGATCGGAACAACCTGGGAGCCACAGCAGGGCACCCCACTCACCTGGGCCTCTCCGAGGTCGTTGTTGACCACGGTGAAGTTGAGCCCCAGCTCTTCCACGTCCCCCTCGTAGCTCTTGAGGAAGAGCAGGTTCCTGTAGACCTCGGGGTCCAAGGAGGCCAGGTGGTGGATGTCCACGTCCGCACTGGTCCCCAGCAGTTTGGAGAGGAAAAAGCCAGCGAAGGGCAGCTCCACCAGCATGTTTTCATAGAGAGCCTTCAAACAAGACGGCAGGAGACAAGGGTCAGCTTTAGTACTCTTTCTCCATGCTTCCTCCACACAAATGAGCACCAGCTCAACTTCGCTTTTTTGTGGTGCTGGGGATAGAACCCCAGTACGGTCTACCTCTGAGCTACACCCCAGCCCTGTTTTACCTTTTATTCGCAAATAGGGCCCTTGCTAAGTGGCTGAGGCTGGCCGCAAACCTGCGATCCTCCTCAGCCTTCCAAGTAATGGGATTACAGGTGTGTGCCACCAAGCCTGGCTTCTCCTTAAAGACTCTGGTCATTGGCTTTAGGGACCCACTATAATCCAGCAGGACATTTTAACTTGATACATCCACACACATCCTATTTCCAAATAAAGCCACACCCACAGGTAGGAGTGTCAGGACTTGAACCTCTTCTCAGGGTTGTAGGACAGCTTGTTCTGCCTCTGGGCACAGATGGCATACGCATGGATGAGGATTCCTGTTCCATATCTAACTTCATGTAATTTTCACACTCAAGCAACAGGGCCTCACTAAGTTGCTGAGGTTGGCCGTGAACCTGCGATCCTCCTGTCTCATCCTCCCAAGAACTGGGATTCCAGGCGTGCGCCACCATGCTGGGCAAGAGTGCTTTTTCCCAATGCTGCCTCATGAGGAGCTCAGGCGCAGCTTGGTCACTGGCAAGGCACAGCATTCTCGCCAAGAACACAGGCCTTGGCTTCTTGTGCTGGATTTCTGATCCAAAGACTAATGATTCCCCAATTAACTCATTTTTGGGGGGCACTGGGGATTGAATCCACAGGCATTCTACCTCTGAGTTACACCCCCAGTCCTATTTTTTTATTTTGAAACAGGGTCTCGCTAAGTTGTTGAGGCTGGTCTCAATCCTGTGATACTCCTGTTTCAGCCTCCCTAGCTCACAGGTGTGCACCAACACACCTGGTTCCCTCAATCAGTTCTGAAAAGATAGAAAAAAGGACTTCTTGATGAGGGATGAAAAATAAAATGGCCACTAACACTTCACCATCTACTGACAATGTAAGTAAGGAGTTGTTCCAAAAAGCCGTGGTTGGCTTGAAGAATGGTTAATACTATTAACCTGGAACTCTTATAAACACCATTACTTCTAAATGAATGATGAGTTCAAAGCCAAGGAGAACGCTCTGCATATAACCGCATGATTGATCCCAGGTGCTAACTTGTACAGAGGACTTTAAAGTAAACTGGAACTGTAAATCATCCGAGGTTCAATACACAAGGCCACTGTTTGCCGTTTCTGCATTAGTAACAATAAACCAGTGAAATTCCTTATATGTATCAGAGCTACCTGAATTTTAAGCAGAAATCCCACTGTGACTCATAAAATGTAAATGCGTAGGTATAATTTTTTACATAAGGCAGGTTTAAACCTTTAGAGCATTTAATATACAAGCACTAATAAATGATAGCACTAAAAACTATGATTGCATCAGCTAAATGGGTTATAAATTAAATTTCCATAATGTATGCAACTGAGATACAAATGTAAGCATAAATCAAGGTATTTTCCAAACACAGGTTAATTATACAGCTTCCAAAGCTGCCTATTTTTTATGCAAAATAATCCACTTAGCATTTCTCAGCTAGCTGCACCACGCTTGTTCCTAGAAGCGTATCAATAACTACCTGTCACAGACAAATAGCAATAGGTATATGGAAAAAACCTGTAACGTATTTTTCAACTGTCTGTCCTTTATGAGTGTTTATAGCTAGAAATTGTGCCAAAATGATTTGAAATAAAAAGGATTAATTATAGTAGAAGCCTTTTAATATAAGTAAGTGCAGTCGCAACGCAATTAATGCAGATCGTGGCTCCATCGGGAGAAAGATGTGAGCCACAGCCCAGGCCACTTCTCCTCGCTGCCAAGCAACCTCAGTAATTTACTACATTAAGAATCAATAAAAAAATAATGCTTTTCAAATGCATCTCTATCAATCTTCAGGTAGTTCTAAAGTGAACATTTATAACTTAATCTAAAAACTATATGAGATGATGTCTGGCTTTAAGGCCATCCTAATTGAGCAAGCAGATAATAATTTTAATGATTTCAAATCATGCTAATCACACAGCTTAAAAAACAAAAAAATATAAGGATGCATACTAAGAGTAACACACTATTTAAATTAGTAGTTGTGTTTCAGAGTTAGCAAGTGGGAGCCGAAAGCCCAGCCTCTGGACTGGCTCCCGGGATGCTGTGACCCTAAGCTCCTGCACAGGACACACACCCAGTCTCTAATGCAGGGCCTCAGTACACCAATGGTGCCCATTCACTTGACACAGTTATTAAATGCCAGCTGCATGCCAGGGACCATTTTACACACAGAGAGTCCACACCATGAATCTGCTTGAAATGAACATTCTTTATTCAGACCTTTCAGGTTATGTAAGATTATGTTCATCATCAAGATTCATCTCAAATCCTTGGCTACCACAAACCTACCCCAGAGCCCTTTGTGCCCCGTCCGCTCCTGGAACACGGCTGTCCACAGGCTGCCTTGCTGCTACGTTAAACGCCCTGTTCCACGCTGGGCTCTCTGCGCTTCACAGGCATGGCCACCCCTCAGGAGGCCGCTCAACTGCCCGGGCCACACCAGCAAAGGCACACTAAGGTGACGGGGCAGGGCCTTGGGCCTTGGAACCCTGGACAACACGCCAGGACGTGGGCGCTGTTTCCCGGGACGCTTCCTTACTTCACCATGTGCCCCACATTCTCTTCTTTGAGACCTCAGTTCTCCAAAAAGGCAAGGCCAACCTGGGGCTGCCGCCAGCTCCTCCAGTCCTGCCTCCGTTGCCACACTAGCGGGTTCTCTTCTTTTACTTTAGAAACCCGTTGGGCATGATGGGTGGGTGGGCAAAGCTGTCTTCTCAGCCTGCCTTCCCCGCTGGAGCCCAGAGATCAATCCAAACTAGGAAGACTTCTCCCAGCTGGGAGTGGACCCTTCGCCATTCACCTGCTTCTGCTCCATGGCTCCCAGGTCCAGGTCCACAAGAGAGAAACACCTTAGTCTGTCCACCAACACATCCAGAAGATGAAGAGCCCGCATCGCCATGGCCACGAGTCTTGCCAAAGTCGCGGGCCTCAGTCCCACTTTAGCACCGGCTCTTCCCCTCTGCTCCTGCAGACACGAGGTGCCTGGCCTGGGACCACTCACCAGAGCTGCTCCAGGGACCAGCACTAACACGTTGCAGGCTCAGGAGCTCCGCTTCTGCCACACAGAGGAATACACTGCCACGCTGCCTATGGTGGGACCTGGGGAGATCGGTGCCTGATGACAGGTGCTGAGCACTCTCCCCAACGGACTCGATGACACCCTCCCTACAGCTCCTCTCCGCATCAAAGCCACTGCCTCGACTGCCTCTATGCCTCAGTCCACGCCGTCTCTCTTAAAACACGACAGGACTGGTTTTGGGTTCTTTTTGCCGTACTGGGGACTGAACCAGGGGCATTCTACCTCTGAGCTACACACCCAGCCCTTTTTATTTTGTTTTGAAATGGCCTCGCTAAGCTGCTGAGGCTGGCCTTGTACCTGCAATCCTCATGTTTCAGCCTCCCAAGCGCTGGGATTCCAGGTGTGTGCCACCAGGTACAGCTTTGGTTTGCTTCTAATGAAGTTACAGTCACTAAGTGTTTAGAGTTAATGACTATGACTAAACAGCCATTTAAATGTTTAAAGGCCAGGCTGTGGTAAACAGCAAACTCCAGGTGGCCCCCAGGGGTTGTTTCTAATGTCATGGTGAGAACTAAACCTCTGCCGGGCGTGGTGGCACATGCTGGTAATCCCCGTACTTGGGAGGCTGAGACAGGAGGATCGCAGGTTGGCAGCCAGCCTCAGCTACTTAGTGAGGCCCTCGGCAACTTAGTGAGACCCTGTTTCGAAATAAAGAATAAAAAAAAATATAGGGCTGGGGGTGTAGCTCGGAGGTAGAATGCCCCTGGGTTCAATCCTCAATACCACACACACACACACACACACACACACACACACACACACCTGAATTCGGGTATACACCTGTCCTTTTTCCTGCATCCCCTAAATCATTTTATTTAGTGGTTGTAGATGAATGACGTGAATTTACATAGAAAAGCAAGACCTTAGTTTACAAGAAGGGTAACCCCACAGACCTGTGTGTGCTCTGTTCTGAGGTGTGACAGAGAGTGGTGGCACCGAGGAGGCCCAGGGCAGCCTCCATGACTAGTGCTCACCGCAACCTGCATGGCTTTTGTTTTAAGAATCACTACATTAAGCTGGGCGTGGTGGCGCACGCTTGTAATCCCAGTACTTTGGGAGGCTAAGACTGGAGGATCCAGGTTCGCGGCCAGCCTCAGCTCGCACACATGCGCGTGCGCGCGCACTCTCTCTCTCTCCCTCTCTACTTAGTGAGGCCCTCTGTAACTTCGTGAGACCCGGTTTCAAAATAAAGTATAAAAAAATAGGGCCGGGGGCATAGTGTAGAGGTAGAACACCCTTGTGTTCAATCCCCGGTACTGCAAAAAAAAAAAAAAAAAAAAAAGAGTCACTACATTGCTGAGGGTCTGGCTAAATTGCTGAGGATGGCCACGAACCTGCAATCCTCCAGTCTCAGCCTCCCAAGTACTGGGATTACAAGTGCGCGCTACCACACCTGGCTCAACCTGCATTCTTCAAGCTTCAGCAAATTCAGTGAGCATTTTATTAAGGGCCTCTAATGATACAGAAGAATAAATTTTCTCAACTTTTGGAGAGGTCAAGATCAACTGTTAACTGTCAAGAGCATACTCTATGATACATTAAGTGCACACTGAATTCTACTAAAATACACAATTATAAACCATGCTGAAGTCACACAATTTGCTAATTAAAACTTTCAAATATATGACCAAGATATTAACCAATAATCTGATTTATAGGCATTCTGTTCCAATTAAATCAATATTCTGAAGCAAGGAAAAAAAGCCATTTTCAAATAGAATTCAAATATGATAAAGGATTTGTTTCAATAAATATTCTGAACTTAATTGGCTTAAATGGACCTAGGTGCTTCTATCTGTAAAAAAAAGTTCACCATGACATTACCACATCCTTGAGCTGTTTATTTATTCCCTGTCTGCAGCCTGATTTAGAGGCGATAAGTGCAATCACAACCCACGGGGGAAGCAGGAACCATCTGCTAATGGAGCCTCGAGCTGAGAAGTGACCAGTGACGCGAGGTAATTCTTCCTACGCAGGCCGCTCTTCTAGACCTCCGCGCATTCCATCACGTAAACAATCACTAACATATGCATTAAAGAAAATTTAAATACATTATGACCCAATAAATACCACAATCAATCAATATACAATTTTCTTCTCTTGAAGATTTAATGTCCAGGTACCACACTATTAGTGCTATACTATTACATTTTCTTAGACCTGGACAATCTTTAGCATGTTGGTACAAAGTTAACCATTTGTAATCAGATGTAATCATATATGTTTTAGAAACTAGTACCCCCTTAGGGATTTCCATGCAGAAAACTAGGTAAGTAACATCTGAAATATGTAGAACTAAATTATCATTCTCAAATACTAGTTTTTAACAGTTTTCTTGATTAACTGTACATACTAATGGGGTTCAGTGCGACGTCAGTATGTGTGTACAGCGTGCACTGGTCAAACCCAGCCGCCCATTCCCCGACCTTCATCCCCTTCTCAACCTCATGATCACTGTTCAACAAAAACAAGCCCAGTACGTGGGAGGCTAAGACAGAAGGATCAAGTAGTGAGACTCTCAGCAACCTAGCGAGACCCTGTTTCAAAACAAAAGATAAAAAAAGGGATAGGGGTATAGCTTGGAGTTGCCTCAGCAATTTAGCGAGATTCTCAGCAATCTAGCAAGACTGTTTCAAAACAAAAAAATAAAAAGGGCTGGGGTGTAGCTCAGAGGCAGAATGTCCCTGGGTTCAATCCCCAGTATCCACACCACACACAGAAACAACTTCCATATGAGAGAACATGAGGTACTTGTTGATCTGTGTGGGTTGTTTCACTAAACATGATGTCCTCCAGTTCCATCCGTTTTGCTGCAAATGACCAGATTCCACTCTTCTTTTTAGCTGAACACTACTCCATTGTGTACAATGCTACATTTTCTTCATCCACTCATCCGCTGATGGGCAACTATGTTGACTTCACAGCTTAGCGATTGTGAGTACTGCTGCGACAAGCATAGACATACAGGTATTTCTTTGGTATGACAATTTTATTTCCTGTGGATCTATACCCCAAAGCGGGATTGCTAGATCATACGGCAAATCTATTTTTAGTTTCTTAAGGAACTCTGTACTGTTCTCCATAATGGCTGTATACATTACATTCCCCTCAACAGTTAAGAGTTCCCTTCTCTCTACATTCTCACCAACATCTGCCATTTTTTTCTTTCTGGTGATAGCTCTTCTACCTGGGGTGAGACTGTACTTCATTGTGGTTTTGATTTGATCTGGAAGCAAGCATTTTTCATATATTTGCTGGCCATTTGTGTATTTCTCTCGAGATGTGTCTATTCCGATCACGTGCCTGCTTCTTAACTGTTGTTTCTGAATTTCTCGCGTGTTCTGGACAGCATCTTCTGCCATGTTCCCTCCTGCTCTGCAGGTTGTCTCCTCACTCTGTTGTTTCCTCTGTTTTTTTTTTTTTTTTTTTTTGCGGTACCGGAGATTGAACGCAGAGGCGTTCTACCTCCGCGCTACGCCCCCGGCCCTATTTTTTATGCTTTATTTTGAAACCGGGTCTCACGAGGTTGCGGAGGGCCTCACTAAGGAGAGAGAGAGAGAAAGAGAGAGAGAGAGAGAGAGAGAGAGAGAGACAGAGCGAGAGCTGAAGATGGCCGCGAACCCGGATCCTCCGGTCTCCGCCTCCCAAAGTACTGGGATTATAAGCGTGCGCCACCACGCCCGGCTTGTTTCCTCTGTTGAGCAGAAGTTTTTCAGTTTGATAGGATCCCTCCCATTTGTCTATTTTTACTTTTGGGGTCATAGCTAAGACAATCAATGCCTACACCGATGTCTTCAAGTGTCGTTCCTACGTGTCCTTTTAGGAGTCCCGGACTTTCAAGCCTTACATTTGGGTTGTGCATCTACTCTGAGCTGGTTTTTGTGCAGGGTGAGAGATGGTGGTCAAGCTTCACTCTTCTGGGTGTGGACACCCAGTGTTCGCAGCACCGTTTACTCAAGAGGCTGCCCTTTCATCGATGTATGTTCTTGGCACCTTTGTGGAGAATCACCTGGCTGTGGATACAGGGGTCATTTCTGGGACCTCCATTCCACTGCTCTGTGTGTCTGTTTCTATGCTAGTACCATGTTGTTTGGGTTATTGTAGCTCTGTAGGATGTCTTGATACTAGGTATTTGAATGCCTCCAGCTTTGTTCTTTTTATTCAAGATTGCTTAAATCTGTAAACTGTTTTGGGTAGTATGGACAATTTAACAATATTCATTCTTACAACATGAACACAGAAGGTATTCCCTACTTTTGTGTCTTCTTCAATTTCTTTCATTAGTGAAAAAACTTTAGCATTATTATTGGTTTTGTCTAAATTTCGTTATTTTAAACAGATTTATTTATTATCTGTAGTTCTGGGGATTGAACCCAGGGGCAATCTACCTGAGCTATAACCCTAGCCCTTTTGGTTTTTGTTTTAAAACAGGGTCTTGCTAGGGTGCTGAGGCTGGCCTCAAACTTGTGATCCTCCTGTCTCAGCATTCCAAGTACTGGGACCACAGGTGTGCACCACCCCACCTGGTTTTAATAGCTTTATTGAGATGTCATTTACATGAAACTCATTTTTGGGAAAGAAGTTTAGATCACAAATTCTCCTCCTTGGAATCTGATTTAAGTATATCAGACATATTCTAAAGTCGAGGAGTGAGAGACATCTCTTTTCCATAATGAATCTATAGTATTGTCCCATGAGGCATCATCTTCAGAATAATTTCAATTATGAGCAGCATGTGAATGAACAGAAGGGGGAAATGAGTTTATCCTCATCAGACTATTCTAATCAGGATGGGACAATTTATACATTTAGAAGGACAAAGTTGCACACAATTTTAATCAGATTTAATTCATGCAAATAAAACTAGTACTACCACGCTATCTTCTGTCTGAATTTAGAGAGTGGTTCAGGTTAATCTGACGAGATAAAGGCTCGCCCTACTTGTATTAATTGCACACATTTTATTGTTTGAGTTGTGAAAGCTGCATCCTCCAGGGGAAGCTGACATCGGGCTTTGGCAAGAAGCCTGCGTCACCAAGGAGTAGAGAGGCCACTGCGCTGAGAGGGCTGAGGGCCTGCCGAGTCCCCAGGAGTGGAGGCTGCCAACAGGTGGTGGGACCTAGGGGAGGTCATGCGAGAGTGACATGTTCGTTCTGTGGCTGCTCACTCCCCAGTCTTTCTTTCTGGCTTTCGCTTTCCTGTCTTGCTGAGCGATCCATCTCATGCTCCCACCACTGATGCCACCTGCAGTGACACTCACCGGAGCTGAGCTGGAGCTAAATAAGCCCTTTTATAATGTAGCCTGCCGAGCCAGGTGTGGTGGTGCACGTTTGTAATCCCGGTACTTGGGAGGCTGAGACAGGAGGATCTGGGTTCACAGCCAGACTCAGCCACTTAGTGAGGCCCTCTGCAACTTAGTGAGACCCTATTTCAAAATAAAGAATAAAAAATAGGGCTGGAGATGCAGTTCAGAGGTTGAATGCCCCTGGGTTCAATTCCCAGTACCGCAAAAAAAAAGGACGAATATATATGGCTTAAAGTGAGAAAACGGGGTGGGGGGAAGTGGGTGGGAAGTGGAGGGAAACACAACAAATGCTGTGGGCATGTATGTAATTTGTTACTCTGAGCCTCACGATGATGTATGATTATAATGCACCAATTTAAAAACGATAGGAAAAAAGGAGAATTTCAAAAAAAGGAGAAAATGATGTGCTTAAGGTAGATGCTACTAACATCAGTGTAATGGCTGATAATTGTTACCCAATAACGCCATCTACAGATACACAGTGCCACTTGAGTGGCATGGTGCGGTCAAGCTGGAGCCCAGTTACTAAATGTGAAGAATACTTAAAATCTCTATTGTCAGACTAAGTGACTCTGAAACTGAACAAATGAATAATACCTGGACCTATACTAAAACATCACAAAGAAATACAAACAAAAGGGAATTATTTTATATACTAGTACACCGATTCCCTACATTTCACACACACACACACACACACACACACACACACACACACACACACCTTACTACAAAACTACAGCAATCAAGACAGTGCTGCAGGGGCACAAGTCTAGATAAAGCAACCAGGGGACAGAATTCAGTTACACCGGGGGCCAACTCACTTTCCACCGAGGGCCCCTCTCGATCTCACATCAACTACAACAACGAACTCGGCGTGGATCAAAGGCCTGAACACAAGAGCTGAAACAACAGACGGTGAGAAGAACACGCGGGGATAATCTCTGATCTTAGGGTGGGCCATGGGTTCTTCATAAGAGCCCAAAAGGACAGGCGACAGAAGGAAAACCAAGTACTGATGACTTCTTTGAAATGAAAACCTCCTCTCCTTCAAGATGGAAGAAAGCGCAGAAGGGAGGACATAGCTGCAGCTCATGTATCTGGTGAGGGACCTGAATCTAGAATACACGAAGGACTTGACAAAAGACAATCCAATCTTAAAAAACAGGCAGTGGACACGAATTGACATTTGTTCTCAAAAGACCTGAAACACACAGAAAGATGCTCAGCGTTCTAGTCGCCAGGTCAAGGCAAGTGAGAGCCACAGTGAGGTCTCCACGCACACTCATCAGGGTGGCCGTCGCAAAACTGACAGACAAGCATGAGTGCTGGCCAGGACGTGGAGCAGCTCAAGTCCTCAGACACCACAGGTGGGACTATAACAAGTTGTAGACACTTTGACACAGTCACCATATGATCCAGCAGTTCCTCTTCTAGGTACATGTCCAAGGGAAAAGAAAAACTTACATGCATACAAAACCCTGCACAAGAACGTTCACAGCATTATTCCTCATAGCCCAAAGGCAGCGACAGTGCGAATGTCCAGTGATGGACAGACAAAACGCTACACAGCCATCAATGGAATACCATCCAGTCACTAAAAAGGCTGGAGGTTCTGAGACATGCTACAACACAGATAAAACTGTACACATTAAGTCACAGAAGCTAGTCACAAAAGGCTATATATTGTATGCTTCCATTTATACGACAAGTCTAGAAGAAACTCCGCAGACAGAAAGTCCATCAGTGCTTGCCTAGGGCTGGTGGAGCCAGCGCAGAAAGGGGAGCGACTGCTAATGAACACGGGGTTTCCTCTCTAGGAAGGGAGTGTCCTAAAATTAGATGGTGAGAACGGGTGAGATCGTACACTTGACAAGGCTGACTTCTACGGAGCTGATCTATTTCAGCCAGGGTGGTATGGAAGAGATAGTCTGGTGAGCAGCCTGTTCTGCAGGTTTCTGTGGTGCTGGTGGTGAACAAGCACCCTACCCTGGGGCCATGCCCAGCCTGGAACGACTGTCAACTAAGTGGCTTTTCACAGTGGCAGCTCTGAGACGAACAGTGTCCCACAGAGAGCCAGCTGCATATGGGACACACGCAGGACTGTTAGGACTAAGTTGAGGGCGACTGTAGTTCTGGTTAATGCTTCCTGAAAATAATTAGCAATGTTGCTTCTTATTCACTTATTTGATGATAAAACGACTTCACGCTAATCACCAAAGACCGCGCAGGTATTAATAATAATCGATACGAATCGTGAAGCTGAGCTCCATGCACGGCAGTCATTCAATCACCATGTGTGTGCCATGTCCTCACAGCAGAAGAGTCGCGTCCCTTGAAAGTTCCAGTCCTGCAAAGACGATGACTGAGGAGGGCGGGCCCCGTCAACAACCCGCGTGTGTCCTTGTAAGGAGAAAAGGTGGACACGGAGGCAGGCGGCAGTGACGTGCCTACACGCCAGGGCCATTCAGGACTGTGGCGGCAGCAGGGGAGCAGGAGGGGCCTCACAGGGCTCACGCGCTGTGCCTTGGGACTTGACCTTACGTCCTGGGAGCGTGGTGGTTCCATGTTTTCAAAGGGTTTATTTATTTATTTACTTCCTTCCTTCTTTCCTTATTTATTTGGTACTGGGGCTTGGACCCAGGGGCATTCTACCTCCAAGCTACACTCCGAGCTCCATTTTTCATCTTATTTGGAAACAGGGCCTCACTTGCTTGCTGAGAACCTCGCTATGAACCTGTGATGCTCTTGTCTCAGCCTCCCAAGTACTGGAATGACAAGCATGCGACATCACGCACGGCTAAGGCTTTACATTTTAAAAAGGAGACAAGTAGACAGAAGGCCTAAAGCATTTACCACCGGGCCCGGTACAGCAGTATGCAGCGAAGAGACCACGCTGAACCCTTTCTGCTCTCTACCTGGGAATGCGCTTCATTCCTGGGATGCGCTCTGTATTTGGCTTATTTACCTTGCCCCATCATGCAGACACGTGGGACCCCAGAGAACATGTGGTGAGTCAGTTCCAGGTGTCTTCACACAGAGGACACAGCTGGGAGTGTGCGAGGCCTTTTGCTGTGGCTTGAACATCTGTCATTTTAACAGTCTCCTGTCCTGCGCTCCCTCGACACTGCTGCCCAGCTTCCCGTTGGTGCCACGTGTCTGGATGACGGTCACTCCAACCCTGTGTATCAACACCTTCATGACTCCCAACACCTCCCAGCTCACATGCTGCTGCTCCCCTGACCCTAGACCTGGCTCTGGTCTTCCTGCCTGGTGGCTTCCTGACTGCTGTGGTCCCTGCCGTACCCTGCGTCCGGGTGCCTGATGCCACCCCACCACCTGCTCCAATACCGCTCCAGCTGCAGCTGCGAGCCAAGGGCAACTGAACTCTAAAGGACGAAAGCTCAGTTAAAGATGTGCCCGCCTGCACCGCCGCTCCACTGCAGGGCAGGGCAGGGCAGGGCGCCAGGCCTTCTCTGCCCCGAGGCCAGGTCTTCTGGGACCTGCCTGTCATACCCAGCGGTCCTGGGCCATGGCATCCCCTGCACAAGGCTGCGGCACCTCTGAAATCCAGCCATGGCCCTAGGATCCCACTGTCCTTCCCTGCAGAGCCACGCCTTCCGAAAAGGCCAGGTAGGCTCCTCTTCACCTCCATACCTCTGTTTCCTCTTCCTCACCCCAACAGAGACTCATTTTTATCATACCAGTCCACTAAAGACATCTTCGAGAACAATCCAAATGCTCACCAGCTGATGAATGCATAAATAAGTGTGGACTATGGTATAATGGAGCATTACTTGGCAATAAGGAGAAATTAAGTGCTGAAAAACAGCAAGGCTTGAAGGAGCCTCGACGACATCATGCGGCATGAACAGAAGCCAGTCACAAGACAAGCGTACTGGGACAACAGGCTAGCGCCACCACGCCGGGCCGCACATTCACTTTAAGAATCACCTCGTTAGCTATGCAGTGATTCTTCACAGCACCGAGGCGAGGCACACCTTTCTGCTATACTGCAAGAAACATGCTTGAAAACAAAAATAAGGAAACAATATGAGAACAACATGTTGTGTAAGTGGACCGGGCTGCTGGGCACTGCGAGGGCACAGTCAGGCAGGGGCAGAGAACAGCCAGAGGCCGCCTCCCGCACGCTCTGCAGCTTCAGAACTGGACGGCGATGTGGGTTAACTCTTTTTTTTTTTTTTTTGCGGTACCGGGGATTGAACCCAGGGGCGTTCTACCTCTGAGCTACACCCCCGGCCCTATTTTTTATTCTTTACTTTGAAACCCGGTCTCACGAAGTTGCAGAGGCTGGCCACAAACCCGGATCCTCCGGTCTCCGCCTCCCAAGTACTGGGATTACAAGCGTGCAACACCACACCCAACTCTGGGGAAACTCTTTTAAGTCATTCCAGAGAGCGTGTGCCCGGCTCTGGGGAAACTCTTTTATTTAAGTCATTCCAGAGAGCGTTCGTGATCAGAGCGAGCTGAGCCCGAGTAGTGGGGAGCCCTGTGCACCCCGATGCCCCACCCGCTGCCAGCCACTGCCGTCTGTCCCAGGTGAATCTCCCCCCACCCCGGGCGGATGGGTCAGGCTAACGTTTAGCTCCTGATTTGCTGGAAAGACTGCTTGGCCACACTCTTCTAGAATTAGCAATTATCATATCAAATTTACTTAAATGCAACAAAGCAAAAATAAATAAATAACCTCACCCAGAAGTATAAACTTCCGTTTCAAGTTTACCATATAAAATGTGCGTAACCAGCACACACCAGTGCCAGCAGCAACTCCGTATGCGTGGCACATGGGGCCTCAGGGCGCAGCCCACAGGTCAGGGCCACGCGCACTCCTGTCTGGTCTGACCTGCAGCGGAGGCAGCACTGTAGACATGTGACCCCTGTAATGCTTCCCTTCCGTTAATGATGAAGGCCACACTCAGTTCATACATTCTGGCTACTAGAGTGTTCCCAAAATACCATCCTCAAATGTAACATGTTTAAACCACATGGAATAAATGTGGCCTTCCATCTCATAGCATGTAAATACTCACTTTCAACACCATCAATACAGCAACTGACAGAAGACTTAAAATACATACAGGAGCCAGGCATGGTGGTGCACACCTGTGGAATCCTAGTACTTGGGAGGCTGAGACAGGAGGATTGCAGGTTTGAAACCAGTCTCAGCAACCCAGCGAGACCCTGTTTCAAAGTAAGAAAGAAAATTGGGCTGGGGTATAGAATCTTATAAGGTTTCCAATCTTCTTTCCTTTTCTTCTTTCTTGCACTGGTATCTCTGAGCTATACCCTCAGCCCTTTAAAAACATTTTTTTAAAAAAAGGGTCTCGCTATGTTGCAGAGGTCAGCCTTGAACCTGTGCTTCTCCTGTCTCAGCCTCCTACACCTATCTTTTGTGTGTGTGTGTGTGGTACTGGGGATTGAACCCAGGGGCGTTCTATCTCTGAGCTACACCCCCAGCCCTATTTTTTTTTGAAACAAGGTCTCACTAGGTTGCGGGGGGCCTCACTAAGTAACTGAGGCTAGCTGTAAATCTGCAATCCTCCTGTCTCAGCCTCCCAAGGATTACAGGCATGCACTCCCATGCTGTACCACTCATTTTTATGTATGTAATTACTATGCACAAAATGTATAATAAAGAAATGTAGATAAATAAATATTACTTAGAGTTCACCAAAATTAACAAATACTTTGTTTTTTTAGGGGTACTGGGGATTTAGCCAAGCGGTATTCTACCATTCTACCTCAGATCCACACTCCACCCCTTTGATCTCTTATTTTGAAGCTGAGTTGCTGAGACTGACCTTGGATTGCAATCCTCCAGTCTCGGCCTCACAAGTCCTGGGTTATAAGTGTGCATTACTGTGCCCATCTACTTTAACAATCTTGAATAATGATAATCAAGAAATGTAGATCAACATCACATGGAAACACAACATGATAACATCTTTTGGTCTGAGATATCTCTCTTTTTCTCTTTCTTGTGGTACTGGGGACTGAACCCAGGGGCATTCTGCCCTGAGCTACACCTCTGGCTGAGGGGGCCGTGAATCTGAGATCCTCCTGCCTCAGCCTCCCAAGTGCTGGGATTATAGATGAGCGCCCCCACTCCCAGCTCTGAGATTTATTTTTACATAAGGGTTACTTTACCTTTCCAAGCATTCTGCCCAGGAAGTAGTAATGTCTAGCGAAAGAGTCTCCCACGAGCATCTGAGCCGCCGGGTTGGGGTACAGAAGCCCTTCGTTAGTAGTCTTGAAGAACCCCTGGTTGGGGTTAAATCCTGATTTCAGTAGTTCATTCAGAAACTCTCTGAAAATGCCACCGCCGTCGATGCCGGCTTCGTCCAAACCATGGGCGTTCAGCAAGTGCACGCGGATGCGCTTCTTCAAATCAGGCTCTGTGCAGAAAGGAGGGAGGAGAGGACAGACATAAAAGGACAGCCACAAAATAAGTGGAACACAGGAGTCCTACAGACAGCCAGCAAGACCGTCAGCATCTAAACTCAACACAGCAATTGTGTTTAGAGGAGACCCGGGGAGGGACTGGCCAAGATTCCCCCAAGCCTACGCGGGAGAGGGAAACAGTCCCTTTCGACAGGGATGCCAAGAATGGAATTGGGACACAAGAGGGGTGCATACCAAAAATGAAATACCCCATATTCTAAAGCAGAGACGAACAGCCTTATTTGCCTCACCACCTCATTTTCAGGGAAAAAAAATTACTCAGCGCCCCTGGAAATCGACCTTCTCTAAGTGAGTCAACAGAAAGTCGCAGAGACGTGTTTGCTTTCTTTCCTGTATCTGTATTTTGTTCTGGCACTCCCCGTTCCCCAAATCTATGAAAGGGCATCATGACACCAACAAGCTTGCCGAGGGCGTGGGATCATGGATGCAGGAGGACACCAGAACAGATCATCACTGCGGAAAAAGAGACGCTGACGTAACGGAGCCTGGAATAAAGCCACCACGCAGGAGCACCCACTCTGTCGCTCATCCAGCAGGAGCCAGGGAGGGCTCGGCCTGCGGTGCCAGCTGACTGCTCTGCTAGCACCCACTTCTCCCTGGGTCCCACCCCGGCTGCTTGTACGCTAGGAACCCCACACCACTACAGCAAATCCCCTGAAGACCAGCTGGGCTGGGAATTAGGCCATTTTGTAGCGTGACACATGAGGACAAGGGAGGTTAAATGACCTATTCAAAGGTCACATAAAATACTATGAAAGGAAGTGTCAAAATTTGCAAATGTCTACTACCTACAAAGTTCAGGCTATCATCCACTCAAACATGCTTTTCACTGATCATTAAATTCCACAAACATGTTATCTGTACGTATTTACGAATGTAAAACATGTTCAACCTAAGTTCTAGATAAAATGCCAAGGAAGTTTAATCAGCTAAATATAGATGTAACACAAAGATATATTTGGGTATTTCCTACCTTTACATCCATCCATTCTCTCCATGCCCAATTTTAGAAAGAAATTCAAGCAGTTACTTGTCATATATGATATTTCACAAATTGTCAGGGGTTAATAGCAGATTTTGGAAAAAAAATTTATTTTTAAATTTTTTTGTGTGGTACTGGGGATTGAACTCAGGGGCATTCTACCTCTGAGCTACAACCCCAGTCCTACTTTATTCTTTATTTTGAGACAGGGTCTCACTAAGTTGTAGAGGGCCTCACTAAGTTGCTGAGGCTGGCTTTGAACCTGTGATCCTCCTGTCTCCGCCTCCCAAGTACTGGGATTACAAGTGTGCACCACTACGCCCGGTGGAAAAATTTTAAGTGTACAAATGTTCTAAGTGGGAAATGCTCAACCATGACCCAACTTGGAGCCCCTCATTCAAATGGCAGCGCAATGTGGGGGCTGGGCAGGGGTGGTCCAGGAGCCTGAAGGGGCTTGCTCAGGGGGCAGCACTTCCAGGATGGCTGAATGAGATCCATGCTTCCTGAGCCTCACCTCTGCAAACAGAAATATACAGTAGCACAGAAATACTTTTAGGATCAAATCTAGTCAGTGTGTGTGTGTGCGCGCGCGCGCGTGCGCATGCGCATTTCTGGGCAAGTCAGCCGGGAAGGGGTCAGAGCAGCCCCATCTTGTCCTGTCCCTAAGACGCCTCCCGACAGCCCGCACTCTAGGAGGGAAGGACATTCATGCGGGCTCCCAGGCAGGGCTGCACCGAGGCCGCGCCGTGGAAAGCCACTGGCCGCTCGAGTGAGGAGGGGCTCCCCACCCTCCAGAAAAGCCCTCAGAGATGAACTGAGATAATGGGCTCCATAAAGGAGTTACTTTAATGACTAGATGATATATGGAATAATCACATTAATTGATTATATGTAAATGACCAGTCAACAAAGCAGTTCAAATCATTTCTCATAAGTAAATTAAATGCTCCCAGATATTTAATTTCCCTAATTTGCCTAACAAAATACCAATTTTAACACGAGGTTTAAAAATTCTTACTGATAAGGCCTAAATTAAAGAGTATTTGTAAAAATTTAACCATTATCACAAAAATACCGTGAGATTTTTCTAAATCCTTTCATCTCACAGGCACTTAGGGAGCAGGTATAGTCAGCTTTTGCGTAACTTTAAAGCTTAAAGACTCATCAGGAAACGTCAGTCCTGTTACAATTCTAACGTCCTAATCATCACTTACGTGCCATAGTCTTACAGTGCATATTCTGACAAGGTGGAGGCACCTGCTCCACCTCGCTCACCTCCCCAGATGCCACCGCTCGGGAGCCGCCAACGAGAACCGCGTACCCGGCTCTAAACACAACGCCAACCACTTGCACACGTACTGCTTTTCATGGCGTTCACTAGCAAACTAAGTAACGACAGCTGAGCACTTGCTATGAGCACTGAGCAAAGGGCAAACGAGAACTAAGTACCTCCCAGGGAGAGAAAGCACGAGACCACAATGCCAGACGTGAGTCACTGGACTGAGCTCTGAGGTACTGTGGGAGGCCCAGGAACCCGGGCCTCGTTTTCAAAAGTGTGCTCAACTACAGCCCCGCCCGGCCACACGGTCAGTTAGACTGGGAGCCAGGGCGCCTCACTTCATCTCACACATATTTTGAAAACAACTCCACAGGCTGGTCTTGGACTGAGTTAAAATGGTCTTAATTTCAGTGCACTTCAGAGTCAGGACACAGATCAACGACAAACGCAAATTATGTAAGAAACAAAAACCTGGCACAGAGTAAGGAAGAGCTGGCATCCGCTTCCCTCGACTGCTCCCACACTACGACAAAACCAGTGCTAGCAACAAACACAGAGCGGAGACGGAGCCAGCGGTGGCGTGTCTGCCTGGCGCACGAGGCCGCGGTCTGACCCCATCACCACACAAACCCCACAACAACCCCGAAGGCTTCATCATCTCAGAAGTAAATTGTTCCCCTGGAAGAAAAGGCAACTGCTATTTTACAACTGACCACCTACGTCAACCCCAGGCGGCCACGAGCTTCCGCTCAGTCCCCTCCCCTCTGACTCAACACTGATTTCACTAGTATTATGATATATAAGTTAATAATACTAAAACTTTTAACCCTGAGTGTCATATATTACCATAAGACAAAGTATGTGTCACTGACCCCCAAATGTTATCCATATTATTGATACAGCACAATTTTCTTTTGTTCATAGTACTGTCTTTGAAACAGTCATATATTTTTATAAAGAAATGTGGATTGCAAGACCATTTATTTCAGTATGTTAAATGTGACTTTCAAATAATATTTACATAAATATGTGTTTACATAAAAACACAGAATATAAATGGTTGCCACCAACTTTTTTTTTTGGTGGGACTGGGGATGGAACCCAGGGGCATTCTACCTCTGAGCTATGCCCCCAGCCCATTTTATTCTTTTATTTTGAAACAGGGTCTCACTAAGTTGTGGAGGGCCCCACTAAGTGGCTCAGGCTGGCTGCAAACCTGTGATTCTCCTGTCTCAGGCTCCCAAGTACTGGGATTACAAGCGTGCACCACCACGCCCGGTTCGCCACCAACATTTCTAGAATTATAGGCAGCAATTAAACTTTAGAGACAGAAATTGGCGCAGTGGGAGGCACACAGGTTAGTTTTTTGCCTTTAAGAGAAAATTAGTATTTTTAAAAGGCTTCTGTTATAGTAACTGTCAATTTTAAGAATATTATGCATGGATATACATCTTCCAAAAAAATTTTTTTTTGCAGTACTGGGATTGAACCCAGGGGCATTCTACCTCTGAGCTACACCCCCAGCCCTATTTTTTTATTCTTTATTTTGAAACAGGGTCTCACTAAGTTGTGAAGGGCCTCACTAAGCTGCTGAGGCTGGCCGTGAACCCAGATCCTCCGGTCTCAGCCTCCCAAGTACTGGGATTACAAGTGTGAGCCACCACGCCCGGCCACACCTTCCAAATTTGACCTACCACATTTCAGTTTTGAAAAGTCATTATGGGCCCGGCGTGATGGCGTGCGCTTGTAATCCCAGTACTTGGGAGGTGGAGACCGGAGGATCCGGCCAGCCTCAGCTACTTAGTGAGGCCCTCAGCTACTTAGTGAGGCCCTCCGCAACCTCGTGAGACCCGGTTTCAAAATAAAGTATAAAAAATAGGGCCAGGGGTGTATCTCGGAGGTAGAACGCCCCTGGGTTCAATCCCCGGTACTGCAAAAAAAAAAAAAAAAAAAAAAAGTCATTATAGGTATGGGGGTGTAGCTCAATGGCAGAGTACTTGTTTAGCATGCATAAGACCCTGGGTTTGATCACCAGAACTAAAAAAAGCAAAAACTAAAATAAAAAACGCCAGCCAGGCGTGGTAATACAAGCCTGTACTCTTAGTACTAAGGAGGCTAAGACAGGAGAATCACAGCTTTGAGGTCAGCCTCAGGAACTTAGAAAGACCCTATTTCAAAATAAAAAACAAAAGGGCTTGGGATATAGCTTAGAGGGACAATGCTCTTGGGTTCAATCCCCAATACCCCCCCAAAAGTCATTACAGAATAAGAGGATGGACACAAATGTTTGAATAAACACTGTTTTCTAAAGTAATTCCCCAGCTGGGTGTGGTGGCACACACCTATAATACCAGTACTTGGGAAGCTGAGACAGGAGGATCACAAGTTTGAGGCCAACCTTAGCAATTTAGTGAAGCCCTCAGCAACTTATTGAGACCCTATTTCAAAATTAAAAAAAAAAGAAAAAGAAAAAAGGACTGGGGGTATAGTTTAGAGATAGAATACCCCTCAGTTTAATCTCCACTACCACAAAATAAATAAATAAACTAACAAATAAATAATTCCCCAGCCTCCCCCAGGCATATACACACAAACAGAGAATTATATATACCATTTTCTGGGGAAAGTTTGTCATAAGCATCTTCATAAATATAGTTTCTTCTTATTGTGACATTAATTCCATCCAGAAATGGACCATCTCCTTGAACTTCTTGCTTGTCTGCATAGATCAACCTTTGAAAGATCTGACAAACAGAAGGTGTAAGGTTATTAGAAACAACAAATAATTAAAGGAAAAAACTGGTAAATATATGCCATGCTATAGTATATATTTTAGTTTGTTTATATTTACGTATTTATTTATTTTGTGGTACTGGGGATTGAACCCAGGGGCATTCTACCTCTGAGCTACACCCCAGCCCGATTTTTTATTCTTTATTTTGAAACAGGGTCTCACTAATTTGTGGAGGGTCTCACTAAGCTGCTGAGGATGGCTGCGAACCTGCGATTCTCCTGTCTCAGCCTCCAAAGTACTGGGATTTTAGTTTATAACCCCTTGATAAAAGCGTAGGTGGTAGAAGGAAGGGCTCTGGTAAAGCCCTGTGTCCATGGGAAAGCCTCCGCAAGGATGAACTTCACCGAGTGTTTTGACGCTAAAGGTCCAGCAGGGGGCGCTCAAAACGGCGCACGCCTGTGCATCGGCGGTTAGCTTCCTTGGCAACTGTCTGGTGCCTATGGTAGTGTGAGGCCTGGACAGTGTTTTGACGCTAAAGGTCCAGCAGGGGGCGCTCAGGAACGGCACACGCCTGTGCATCAGCGGTCAGCTTCCTTGGCACCTGCCTGGTGCCTGTGGTAGAGCATGAGGCACAGACAGTATCCTCTTAAAGCCATGACCAAAGAAGAAAACTAGTCACCTTTAAACGTTTTTAAATATAGATAAATATAAACAAAACATTTCAAATTAAAATTTGGAAACAAAAAACTGCAAACAGTTTTGTACATTAGTCAAAACCATCTGGCAAGCAATTAAGATACCTGCCCCCTTCTTTTTTTTCACACAGCATACCTTTACAAAAAGTTGACATTTTAAATAACAATGCAAACAAAATTTACTAAAGAAAAAGTAAATTCACTTAGACTCTGCTCTGAGAAATCTCCAGTTAACAGGCACCAGTTACAGCTAAGGAAAAAATGTTTTAGTTTGTACGAGGTACCTTAGTTGGGTTTTACAAATTATTGCAAGCTGCTACAACCTAAGGAGAAAATCATAAATTAGAAACTTTAGGTATTTTTTGGTTGGTGTGTTACTTTCTTCACACCAAGAGGACAAATTACCAGAAAGTGAAGCGAGTCCATCATGAGTAAATCGGCGGCATACCTTCACTCGCTCCTCAAAGGGGACCACAAACGGCAGCTCGGTCAGGATGGCGAGCTGCCGCTCCTCGGACACAGACAGCGGCGGGGACTCCAGGCCCACTGAAAGGCAGGCGGGAACTTATTAGTTCATTTGTACTTTCCTGTCCATGTCCGTGCCTTAGAAGGGCATTCATGAGACTACTAAAGCAAGCCAAGCATGGTGGCACATGCCTGAAACCCCAAGTACTTGGGAGGCTGAGACAGGAGGATTGCAAGTTTGCAGCCCACCTCAGCAACTTAGTGAGGCCCTGTTTCAACAACAACAATAAAAACTGGGCTAGGGGTGTAGCTCAGAGATAGAATGCCCCTGGGCTTCAGTTGCCAGTAACACACACACACACCCCAAAACAAAACACCAAAAAACCAAACTACTAAAACACCCTATTAACTCAGCTGTCCAGCTCCAGTCCCACGAATATCCCCATATCCCTCAGGTCCCATCGAACTTCTGTTTTCTTTTTTTCCTTTTTGTGGTGCTGGGGATTGAACCCAGGGGCATTCTACCTACCTCTGAGCTACACCCCCAGCTCTATTTTATTTTTATTTTGAAATAGGGTCTCGTTTAGGTTGATGAGGCTGACCTCGAACCTGCGATCCTCCTGTCTCAGCCTCCCAAGTACTAGGATTACAGGCCTGCACCCATCTAAACTCTATGAGGGCATTCCAACCACATCCACAGTGCCAGCACAGAGAGGGGTCCAGACAGCGGTTTTGCCAGGCGTGGTGGCACACGCCTGTAATCCTGGCCCAGGGGAGGCTGAGACAGAAGGAGGATAACAGGATTGAGGGCTGCCTCAGCAACTTAGCGAGACCCTGTTTCAAAATAAAAATAAATAAAAACAGCTGGGGGTCTTAACTCAGAGGTAGAATGCCCCTGGGTTCAATCCCCAGAAGCCCCCCCACAAAAAAAGACAGCAGTCACCCACGGCTTGCCATTATATACGCCTCCATCTGCTACTGGAGAATCCAGATAAATCCAAGTTGCCCTCCCAACCATCTACTGAATCCCAGGAGCCGGGCCAGGCACGCACACCTGGTGAGGCGGGGGCACGCCACACACAGGCCTACTCTCCTCTCTCCGGGGGGGCCGAGGGGCTGTGCACTCAGGGGCCCTGAGCGGGCCCTTCCTTACCAGCAGCAGGTCGCTCTGCTCCCAGTGAGAGCAGTGAGCCAGCACCATGCATCCTGGCCAGGCCCTTCCAACTCACCGCCCAGAGGAGGAAGAACTCGAAGACTTTAGACACTAGAGTCCCTTTTACGCTCTGTATGCAGGTGAAAACTAAAACCTATGAAATGCACTTTATTAAGGTACTTCAATGTGTTGCATATTTACTTAACAAATATGCAGCAGATATATCGAGTGCCTGTTAACTGCCAGGCGTGGTATCAGCTGGACTCCCGTCACTTTGAATGCCTCTAACAGCAACGGGATCTGAGCAAACCAGCGTGCACATGTGCTGTGATTCAACCATCCATTCATTTTTTACCCGAGCTTTAGAAGGGCACAGCTATCTCTGTAGTAAAGAACATGTATGCTACAGTACCAAAAACCACTGGGCTTGGAATTCTTCAAATATAAGCTCTGCTTATGACTGCAAAATAAATAATTTTGGCAATTGAAATTCTACATAATAAAGAGCAAGTAGCAGGAAATTGAGTATAACATTTGAATAATTTTTAACTATCAGACACTGAAAGTATTAACCACGAATTCTTTTTCTATGTTTGAGAATACTAAGGCTTAATAAGAATTATGTACATTCTCAAAATTTAACAGCTATCAAAATTAAAAATTTCTGATGCTGCTAAGGAAAGAAAAAGACAAGCCACAGACTGGGAGAAAATATTTGCCAATCACATATTTGATAAAGGAACTGCATCAAAATATATGAAAAACTCTCAAATCTCAGTAAATAAAATATAAGTGCATGAAAACACTCAACATCATCATTCGCTGGGAAACAAGCGAAAACTAAAATGCATACCATGTGTACTTTCTTATTTTTTATTTATTTTTTGTGGTACCGGGGATTGAACCCAGGGACATTCTACGAGCTACACCCCCAGCCCTATTTTTTATCCTTTATTTTGAAACCGGGTCTCATGAAGTTGCAGAGGGCCTCACTAAGTAGCTGAGGCTGGCTGCGAACCTGTGATCCTCCTGTCTCAGCCTCTCAAGTACTGGGATTACAGGCATGCACCACCATGCCCAGCTCACATACCTTTTTAAATGGCTAAAATTTTATTACTGTTATTATCATTATCATTATCATCATTATGATAATGATATAAATCCCCGGCAGTACCGGGGATTGAACCAAGGGGCACTCTACCTTCAAGCTACACCCCCAGCCCTATTTTTTTATTCCTTTTTTTTTTTTTTTTTGCGGTACTGGGGATTGAACCCAGGGGCATTCTACCTACGAGATACACCCCTGGCCCTATTTTTTATTTTGAAACAGGGTCTCACTAAGCTGCGGAGGGCCTCACTAAGTAGCTGAGGCTGGCTGCAAACCTGCGATCCTCCTGTCTCAGTCTCCCAAGTACTGGGATTACAAGCATGCGCCACCACGCCCAGCTCGCATACCTTTTTAAATGGCTAAAATTTGACTATATCACTATATTATTATTATTATCATTATCATTATTATTATTATTTTGGCAGTACTGGGGAATGAACCCAGGGGCACTCTACCTCCAAGCTACACCCCCAGCCCTATTTTTTTATTCTTTATTTTGAGACAGGGTCTCACTAAGTTGCGGAGGGCCTCACTAAGTAGCTGAGGCTGGCCACGAACCCGGATCCTCTGGTCTCAGCCTCCCAAGTACTGGGATTACAAGCGTGTGCCACCATGCCTGGCTAATTTTATTATTTTTAAAGGACAAATCCAAGTGCTGGATAGGACATGGAGTAACTAGAACTCTTAGACATTGCTGGTCTGAATGCAAAATGGTACAGCCACTTCGGAGAAAAGTTTTGCAGTTTCTTATAAAGCCAAACATACAGTTGGCATATGACTCAGGACATTTATTCAAGTGGGAAAAAATGTATATTCACACAAAAAGTTGTGCATAGATGGTTTATAGCAGCTGAATTTATAACCGTCAGGGACTGCGACAGTGACAAAATGTCCTATGTCCTGAATGGATCAGCAAGCTATGGCGCCCACACAGTGGAAACTGCTGAACAGGAAGAAGGGACAACTCCAGTTCAGAAGCCCTGTGCACTGTGCTGGATGGAAGGAGCCACTGTGAAAGGCCACACAAAGAACTTCCATAAACGGCAAAACAATGCGACAGGAAACCACCATGGGTGGCCAGGAGCTGTGGGGGAGGGCACAGGCACCAAGGAGTCCGAGGTAACCTTGGGGCAGATGAAACTCATCTATGTGGTTGATTCTGGTGGTAGTTATAAGACTGTTTGTGTTCATCAAAACCCATAGAACGCCGGGCATGGTGGCACATGCTTGCAATCCCAGTACTTGGGAGGCTGAGACAGGAGGATCACAGGTTCGCGGCCAGCCTCAGCTACTTAGGCCCTCTGCAACTTAGACCCTGTTTCAAAGTATAGAATGAAAAATAGGGCTGGGGGTGTAGCTCGGAGGTAGAATGCCTCTGGGTTCAATCCCCAGTTCTGCAAAACAAAACAACCCACAGAACTGTCTGGGCATGGTGGTGCACACCTGTAATCCCAGTACTAGGGAAACTGAGACAGGAGGATCACAGGTTTGAGGCTAGCCTCAGCAACTTAGCAAGACTATCTCAAAAAAAAAAAAAAAAGGGCTAGGGTGTAGATTGGAGGTAGAATGCCACTGGGTTCAATTCTTAGTACCAGCTGGGCATGGTGGTACACACCTGTCATCCCAGTACTTGGGAGGCTGAGACAGGAGGATTGCAGGTTGGTAGCCAACCTCAGCAACTTAGTGAGGCCCTCAGCAACTTACTGAGGTCCTGTTTCAAAATAAAAAGTAAAAAGGGCTGGGGGTATAGCTCAGAGGTAGAACGCCCCTGAGTTCAATCCCCAGTACCCCCCCACAAAAAAACCCCAGGGCCAAATAAATAAAAATGCTAAAAACCCAAAGAACTGCACACTAAAGGAGCAAGTCACCCCCGCTGAAGGAGAAAGTGCCGGCTCGCACACTCACCCTCCAGTGTGGACTGCAGCGGGCCGATCCTCCCCATCCGCCGGAACCTCCACACGTGTCTGGATGCCGGCACGTAGAGCTGTGTGACCTGCGGGACACAAGCACGGTCAGCACGCTCTGACCTCACGCTCTGGCCTCCTCGCCCCTCTCCTGAGGGTGGCCTTTAGTGCTTCACGGTGACTCTCTAATTGTTCATTTAATGACAGCACAGTATCCGGGCATAGCAAACTATAATAATGTAACTGCGTTATCAAGTGAGACACCAGACTATTATTGAGTATCTATTTTCTCATAATTTTCTCAACTAATTTGGCTGAATTAGTATCTAAGTAAGATCAGTGTGCTATTTCAACCTGCCCGGTCCGCTCATCCCTTGTTTTTGCTCTGGCAACTTTTTCTGAAGAAACAAGGTTCGTGGTGTTACTTTCCCATGGTCCCCACTGCTGCTGGGCGCGGTCTCCTGGGGCCGGCCCTCAGTCCCCTAGCCCTCCACCCCTCGGTGGCGGTGTGGTCGTTCACCCAGGTGCCCGCGGCATCTCGTCCTACGAGAAGCTGTCTGGGGGCAGAACACAAGCCAGTCACATCGCTGAACAGGCTGCTGGGCTTGGCGGATGGTTCTGTGCAGCAAACTCCTCCCTGAGGACACACACGGCAGGCCAGGGGGCACAGGTGGAGGAGCAGCAGCCTGGCTTTCCACACCTCAAGGAGTCCACAGGATGGGCGAGCCTGGCTTGCAACGCAGGTTCCTCAAGCTATAAGCGGGGAGCCGTCCAGGACACACATCACCCACTTTCCAGTCAGCTTCGGACAGCAGGCTAAATGCTTGCCATGGCTCTGTCTCCGAGACAGGACTCAGAACAAGGTCCCCGCTGCCCATGAAGTGGACTGACGAAGTTCTATTCCTCCTGTGTGGCCGCACTCGTGGAGTCGGCTGCTCTTGCTGGCGCTCAGAGCCCCAGAGCCGGCCGGCCCTTCAACTGTGACAGAGCACCACAGCCCTTTTGTGGGGCCTTGACCCGACCGGTTTCTTTTCCATGGGAAATGTTCTTTATGGAGACCGCAGCCCGGGCCCCAGAGCTGTTCCTGCCGCAGGATCTACCACGGCTTCGAGACCTCGTTGACGGCACAGCTAGAGAGTCGTCCTGCGCAGGCTGCTCTACAGCGCTCGCTGCGTTTCTCCAACACGCCTGTGAGCTCCAGTCCTCACCCTCCACTCCGTCGCCCACCCCAGAGGTCCTGAGATGATCTGAGAACACCCGAGGCCTCTGTGGGCTCTCCGCTTTCTGGCATATTATGCTATCTGCTTAGACCTGAATCTTGGCAATATTCACATCTGTCTCTGCTTCTTAGGAAATCAAGGTTATGGTCTATCTCTTTTAAGTATTAAACACATATTTACTATTACTATCAATAAAAGCAAAACCTTTTTCAACCCCAACAAAGATTCATTAGGCTTCATTCTAACCTGAGGCTAAAGGGTCAGTCAGGACTCACGACAAGTCCAGAACGCGAGCCCAGGGCGACGATGGGGCTGTGCACCCACCGTGCCACCCACGTCACTAATGAGGCTGACCACTAATATTTAGTTATGCCATAATAATTAAGGAACCACATTTAAAGGACTTTTTCTCTACAGAAAGGCAAAAGCTGAAAAAAATTAATGAAAAACACTTAAAAGCTCTCTCAGGAATACCTTGTCTGCTTTAATATCTTCTTGTTCTGACAGCCAGTGATTTGGGGGACAAAAGTTTCTCCGAGTGTCTCTGGACTTCAGCATTTTCACTAGATTGGTGATAACCTGAATAAGAACAACAGGGCTGTGTCACACAGGAGCTCGGTGACTGCTTCAACTGCAGAGCAAGCACTCCACCAGCCTCGCCACTTGGTCTCTACCGCTCCTCTACCACTCCTCCACCGCGTCTGCAAGGAAACGGACTCGAATCCCACCAAACCAGCTTACAGAAAAGAGTTTCCTTCTGCGCTTGCGAGAATGCGCTGCAAGAACGAATCAGCTACCTGCTAACGAGAACAGAAAACCCAGCGAGGATGTGCACACGGGGGTCTTTGAACACTAGTGACATGGCGATGGAGCTTTTGTACATTGTTTTTTTTTTTGGTACTGGGGATTGAATCCAGAGGCATTCTACCTGAACTACACTCCAGCCCTATTTTACTTGTTGATGAGGCTGGCCTCAAACCTACAATCTTCCTGTTTCTGCCTTCAAAGTACTGGGATTATAGGTGTGTGCCACCATGCCTGGCAATGATGAAGTTTTTTTTTGTGTGTGTGTGTGGTACTAAGGATTGAACTCAGGGGCATTCTACCTGTAAGTTGTAAGTTATACCACCAGCCCTTTTTTTTTTTTTTTTTTTGCGGTACCGGGGATTGAACGCAG
>PVJS01022810.1:0-30171 GCA_004027185.1 Glis glis | reverse complement strand
CCTCCACGCTACGCCCCCGGCCCTATTTTTTATACTTTATTTTGAAACCGGGTCTCACAAAGTTGCGGAGGGCCTCACTAAGGAGAGAGAAAGAGAGAGAGAGACAGGGAGAGAGAGAGCGAGAGAGCTGAGGCTGGCCGCGAACCCGGATCCTCCGGTCTCCGCCTCCCAAAGTACTGGGATTACAAGCGTGCGCCACTACGCCCGGCGAATAATCTCATTTTATCTCCTCAGCGACGAGCAAGATGGCTGTCCCTGCTTTATGGGCGAGGCCCAGGGAAGGGAGCCCAGCTGCTCCTACAGGCCTCTGGGGGCAGAGGCAGGATTCAGCCAGGGTTCTGCTGTCCCTTTATGTCCTCCAGTGAGGAATGCAGCCCAGAGCAGGTACAAACCACCCTCCTGCCTCTGAGAAGCGGAGAGGACAGTGCCCCCCTCACAGGCCAAACTGAAGCTGAAGCCTGAGGAGGGCCCACGGACTCTGGCTGTCAGCGGTGGGGGGTTCTGACTCTGGGCCACCCAGGAATGACATCTGGGCCCAGGGTCCCAGGGAGAGCTGGCTGGAGGGGCCGTTCTTGGCCTGGGCCACAGCTCTCCCTCCCTGGGAGGGACACTGTGGGGTAGGGGTGCCAGGCAGGGAGGAGGGGAGTGAGCTGTCTTGTGCCCGACTCCTCACACCTGCCTGGGGCGCATGAGTGCACAGTAGGGGTGACACAGTGGAAGTTGTCACGATCGGGTTCAATAAATGGCAGCACTGTGGAGGGAGCCCTGTAACAGGAGGGAGGTGACCATCTCTGCGTCCCAGTGGTGGGCTCTAGAAAGGCCGTGGCCAGAGGCAAGTTAGCAGCATGAAATTAGGAACTGTCTTTAAAAATGGAAAAATAAGAATAAAAACTATCTCTATATAAGTATTGCAGGAGGAACAAAGGTTGACTCTTGACATTGCTTTTTAACTGAAAACAAAAAGGATACCTCCCCTCCCCTAGCCTGGTCTCCATCCCAGAGATGACTAGCTGTTCACTTCTGACTCTAGTCCTAAGGAGCTGGCCTCAGCCCTGCCCATGGGGAGCAGGCAGGACCCCCCGCCAGACTTCAACTGGCCCAGGAGTGGCAGACTCACCACGTCCAGCCTGGGGCCAGCCCTGCCCCTTACTCCTCTCACCAACTCTGTGAGGGGCGCACATGTCCCCCTCCTACAGATGAAGAGGCAGAGGCTCGAGAAGGAAGAGACTCAGCCTGTCCATGTCCCAGTTCTTTTTTCTTTTTTCTTTTTTTTTGCGGTACCAGGGATTGAACCCAGGGACGTTCTACCTCCGCACTACACCCCCGGCCCTATTTTTTATACTTTATTTTGAAACCGGGTCTCACGAAGTTGTGGAGGGCCTCACTAAGTAGAGAGAGGGAGAGAGAGAGAGAGAAGAGAGAGAGAGAGAGCTGAGGCTGGCCGCGAACCCGAATCCTCCGGTCTCCGCCTCCCAAAGTACTGGGATTACAAGCATGCGCCACTACGCCGGACTCAAGTCCCAGTTCTTGCTCTCGCTGCAGAGAGGCCTGGCCTGAGAGAACGGCCCTTCTGCTCAGGAAAGAAGGAGGCCTGGAGCGGCAGGGAGGGGTCAGGGTCCTGCTGGGGTCCCTTGCGAGGCTTTTCCCTTAGATTCTTTCTCCATGCTGGGGTTCTGCACAGGCCTGACCGAGAGCCCTTTGCCCTAATAAAGAGCTGTTAGTGGCAGTCCACTGGTCCTTTCCTTGTTTACAGCATCTCCACATAAACACACTTGAGGGCTTGCTGCGGATGTGCCTGGCCAGAAGGTGGGATCCTAAGGGGACCACCCCAGAGGGACCCTAGGCTCCCATCTGCCCCTCCTCTGCTTCAGTGTCTCCCTCCACATCCACTCTTTTTGGGGGAATAAAGAGAGAAACTTCCAGGTTATTTTCTTTTGTTGCTCAGGCTAGGCAACTTAGCAAGACCCTGTCTCAAAAAATAAAAGCCGGACCAGGCGCGGTGGCACATGCCTGTAATCCCAGTACTTGGGAGGCTGAGACAGGAGGATGGCAGGCTGGAGGGCAGCCTGAGCGAGCTAGCAAGACCCTGGAGGTAGAATGCCCCTGGGTTCAATCCCCAGTACCAAAAATAAATAAATAAATAAATAAATAAATAAATAAAAATTTTTAAAAGGGCTGGGGGTGTAGCTCAGTAGTAGAGCACCTCTGATTTCAATTCCCAGCCCTGCAACAAACAAAGGAACAAATAACAACAAAAACAATTCTATCATGGAAACTCATCCCACAGCCTCTTACAGCTGCATCCACACGTCAATGCACCCTGGAAGGCACCAAGCTCTAATTAGGGAACTCCTGGGTTTTTAGGAAAATTTCCTAGGCAAATTAACTATCAAGTATTAACTCCCTGGGGAAAGGTACTCAGTGGGTCTGGCTTGTACCCCCAGAGTGACTGCACCTGGGCCAGAGAGAACCAGGTTTGTCCATGGAAGGTGCTAGGCTAGCCCATGAAGGTGCCAGGCTAGCTCATGGAAGGTTACACAGTTCTGGAGGAGTTAGGAACAGCGCCCAGGTAGGGAAGTTCTTGGAGAAAACTCAGGCAAACATAACCCGGTGAGGGAAAGGCAACGTAGGCTTCAGGAGGGGAACTGAGTCAGACATGTTGATGAGAATCCTGCTCCCTGGGGGGGGGTAAACATGTACAAAGACTTTTTTATTTTTTTTTAGGATAGGCTCTTGAAATCTGACCTTCTTTAAAAGTGAGGGAGCCAGGCATGGTGGCACACACCTATAATCCCAGTACTTGGGAGGCTGAGACAGGAGGATCGTAGGTTCGAGACCAGCCTCAGCTACTTAGTGAGGTCCTCTGTAACTTAGTGAGATCCTGTTTCAAAATAAAGAATAAAAAATAGGACTGGGGGTGTAGCTCAGAGGTAGAATGCCCCTGGGTTCAATCCCTAGTACCACAAAAATAAAATTAAATAAAAAAAGAAGTGCAGGGGGTCGTGGGGGACAAGGGTCAGAGCTGAGGAGTAGAAGGCAGAGAGTTTCTTACACAGATAAGCTTAAGTTCAAATCCCAGCTCCAGCACTCCTCGGCTGTGGGTCTCGGGTGAGCTACTTAGCGTGGAGGGCTTGCTGCTTCCTTGTGTTTAAAGCCGATTCCCATAAACTTCATCTCAGGCTAGAATCCACTACTTGAGATCAGGCTATTTATAATTCTGCTTTTGAGAGCTTTGTGAATTCAAATGGTCCAAGGAAGGGTTTAAACTTCCAGTCCCCAGGCGTGCCTCCCCCAGATGGGGGTGTGAATTGATTGGCCCTTTGAAGTTTTAAATTCAGGAATGCTATATCTTTCTTGCAGATACATATTCTCCTGGGCATCCCCTGAGCATTTGTACAAAATGTTTTTGTCAACCTCATGAGCCTACTGGGACAAGGTTCCCCGCCGCCCCCCGCCACTCCCATACTGAGTCCTGTGTGTGGTCAAGAATGCCTGGTGCCCACACTGGCTGTCCACCGCTCTCTCTGAGGCTGGGGCCTTTGATGAGGGCTGGAGCCCTGAGTGGCAGGGACATCTGTGGATTGTTCTGGCTGCTTGGCCCTGGGCTTTCTGCTAGGGGCCACACATGACCCATTGGGTTGGGTATCTGCCACTGTCCACTCTGCAGGTCCCAGAGTTGCCCCACCCCGTGCTGCAAGAATGCAGAGACAGGACTTGACTCTGTGTTATGCCAATATGAAAAGTTACAAGAAGCCAGGTATGGTGGTACACGCCTGTAATCCTAGCTACTTGGGAGGCTGAGGCAGGAGGATCACAAGTTCAAGGCCAGCCCCAGCAACTTAGTGAGATCCTGTCTCAAAATAAAAAGGGCTGGGGGTGTAGCTCAGTGGTAGAACACCCCTGGATTCAATTCTCAGTACCCCCCAAAATCAGGGGGGAAAATGAGAAGAAAAAACAAAGACACTAAGCCAGGCACCGCAGACTGCTGTGTGCAGGCGAGATCCCGAGCCCGGGCACCAGTCCCTAGTCAGGGGCGGCTTCGATTCTAAGCCTAATGCTGATCATAACTATGAGCAGTCATGAATGGGAAGATCCCAGGAGGGGTTTCCATAATGCATGTGGATGTGGTTTGTTGCCCGGGAAGGCTGGGTGGACCCGAGGGTGCCCTCTAATTGCCCTGGATGAGTAAGTGCCAAGAGTACTCATGAGGCCAGCCTCCACAACTTAGCGAGACCCTCAGCAACTTAGTGAGACCCTGTTTCAAAATAAAGATAAGCATGGCGTGATGGTGCACGCTTGTAATCCCAGTACTTGGGAGGCTGAGGCAGGAAGATTGCAGGTTCGAAGCCAGCTTCAGCAACTTAGTGAGGCTCTCAGCAATTTAGCAAGACCCTGTTTCCAAATAAATAAAATAGGTCTGGGGGTGTAGCCTGGAGGTAGGAGACCCCTGGGTTCTTTCCCCAGTACCAAGAAAGAAAGAAAGAAAGAAAGAGAGAGAGAGAGAGAGAAAGAAAGAAAGAAAAGAAAGAAAGAAACAAAGAAAGAAAGGAAAGAAAGAAAGAAAGGAAAGAAAGAAAGAAAGAAAGAAAGAAAGAAAGAAAGAAAGAAAGAAGAAAGAAAGAAAGAAAGAAAGAAAAAGATAGAAAAGATCTGGGGGTATAGCACAGAGATAGAATGCCCCTGGGTTCAATCCCCAGTACCAAATCAAATAAAAACAAACAAACAAAAACCAGAATGTATGGCGTGTGGTGTGCGTGTGTGTGCGTGTATGTGTGTGTGTGTGTGTGTGTGTGTGTGTGTGTGTGTGTGTTAGTCCAGCGGTGGGGGCAGGCTCAACAGTGTCATCACACTGCCATGCCCCTGTGGGCTGCTTCTGAGCTTCTGCCCCTTGTTGTGCCCCTGTCATGGCAGCACCCGCTACCAGCAGGTGATACCTGCTTTGGGGGGCTCGGCTGGGGTTGGCTCATCTGGGCTGAGCAATTAACTCTCAGGGCACCCTGGAATCCTCTCTCCCAGGGCCCCGGGGACTGTGCGCCTGCACGCTTCCCATAGCCTCTCTGTGCCAGGACTGTATTTACATGTGGAGTTCCAAGGAACTAGGGCTCCTCGAGGTCTCACTCCCAGTCCTCAAGCCCAGAGAGTCACTGTTGGAAGGTGGTGGAGAAGCCCGAAGGAAGGAGGAGCTTCCAGATGCCATTAATCAGTGACGATCCCCCTCAACATCTCTTTCTTTCTTTCTTTCTTTCTTCTTTCTTTCTTTCTTTCTTTCTTTCTTTCTTTCTTTCTTTCTTTCCTTCTTCTTTCTTTCTTCTTTCTTTCTTTCTTTCTCTCTCTCTCTCTCTCTCTCTTTCTTTTTCTTTTCTTGTGGTACTGGGGATTGAACTCAGGGGCATTCTACCTCTGAGCTCAACATTTCTTGAGTGCGGGCCAGACCCTCGGCTGCATCTTCATACTCGGTGTCTCACGCCACTCTTAGGACAGTGATAACTGGTTGCCCACTCTACAGGCAGGGTAACTGAGGCACACAGCTGCAAGCACCCTCTCTGGATCCCAGGGCTGCGCCCTTGGTCCATCCCAGAGCTCCCCACCCTGTGGTTCTGAAGCACTGACTCTCTGGGGGCATTCGTCTCCCATGAGGATTTCTGAGTCTCACCCAGATGGAAGGCTGGTATCAGGCTGGGAGGAGGCCGGGAGCCAGCATTCCAACCGGTGCCATCCATCCTTCCTGGGGTCCCCACCAGCACCCTGCAGTTTCTGATGAAATCACTTCCAGCCAGGGAGCTGGTGGCAGGATGGACTAGGACAGTTGGCAGCCCTGCTGGGGTTTCTGTGCCCGGTTTGGGGAGCAGAAGGAGGCTGGGTGGGGCATTCTTGGCTCTTCCCCAGGTCCCCTCCATCCCTGTGACACCCCCCACGATCATGGGGGGCAAAGGGAACATTTGAGTGGGGGAGGAGGAGGGGAACCAGGGAGGCAGGTGGGGAGTGAGGGGGTCTGGCTCCAGTCTAGACCGTGTTCCTTTTAAGGAGGAAGTGGCTGGCAGGGAGGCTCAGGAGGAGGACCGGGCTTCAGAGGAGGGCTGGAGGGAGAACCCGGCCCTGCGCAGCCCGAGGGGGGTGGAGCACCTGGACCCTGGGCCAGGGCTGAAAGGGGAAGTGTGGAGCCCAGCTGACTTCAGGGGCTGGAGGGGGCTTCCTTGGAGGTGTGCCTGAGGAGATGGGGCCGGCGAGAGACCCCGTGGCAAGGGGCCGGAGGGTGAGGACAGCGTGAGACCCGGTCGCTCGGGCTTCACGTCTGAGGCTGTTTTCTCATCTGTACAATGGGTCGTTGTGGAGGTTCAGGGTGGAAAGGTGCTCCCGGAGGCGCGGGGTCCATCCGCGCGTGGCTGTGGCTCGGGAGGGCGCGGGGTCGGGGCTGCCCGGCTCGCAGAGGCGTGACGGGCGCCAGGCGGGGCCGCGGGGCCGGGGCGGGGTGCGCGGCCGCCCGCGGTCAGTCCCCGGGCTCGGGCGCTGTCGCTGGATCCGCGAGGGCGCCGACGGCATGGTGAGCGCGCGGGGCGCCCGGGGCGGGAGGGGACCGAGTGCACGGTCGCCGGGAGGCTCCCCGCCGCCGGCGTTATGTCTGCCCTTTTTCTGGCCACGGACGCCACGGGGCTGCGGCGCTGGCCGGCGACCCTTCCTCGTGGCGGGGCGCCTGTCCCGACCCCGGGCCGGTGCCTGCGCCTTCCCAGCCCCCGCCCCACCGTGCAACGTGCGGGGGCCCGACAGGGGAGGGGAGCCCCGCAAGGCAGGGCCAAGGGTGTCAGATACTCAGACCTCGAGCGGCGTGGGTGGTAGAAACAAGAACCACGTTGAAGGTCAGGCATGATTTCTAGCATTTCACTCCCGCGCTGGTGAGCGGTCCTCCAGCCCTCCTGAGTGCCAGGCAGGCCCGGCGCCAGCACTTCCCATGGATTAGCTCCTGGGTCCTCTTGATAGACGTTAATTCCCCCACAGTCGCACAGCCTGGACCTGGCTGGATTTGCATCCGGGCAGTTGCTCCAGAGCCCTGGCTCCTAACGACCATGCCACGCTGTGTGTTGTGTCCATTTCACAGATGCCCAAACTGAGGGCCTGTCCTAAAGCCCATGGCCTCACAGGGATACACCCAAGGGAGACTGCCCACGCAAAGCCTGAGCTTGACAGGACCTGTCATTTATTTATTCAAAGGTTTTTTCAGGAAATTTAAAACCAAAGGCCCCATCTTATCCCCTTTTTTTTTTTTTGGACTTAAGGCATTCTACATCAGAGCTACACCCTCAGCCTTTTTTATTTTTTATTTTGAAACAGGGTCTGGCTAGGTTGATGAGAGTCTCAGCTACTTGCTGAGGCTGTCCTTAAGCCTGTGATCCTCCTGTCTCAGCCTCCCAAGTACTGGGATCACAGATGTGGGACACCACGCTCAGCTCTATTTTTTTTTTTTTTTTTTTTTTTGCGGTACTAGGGATTGAACCCAGGGGGTTTTCATCTCCGAGCTACACCCCCGGCCCCACTTTTTATCCTTTATTTTGAAACCGGGTCTCACAAAGTTGCTGAGAGCCTCACTAAGTAGCTGAGGCTGGCCTCGAACCCGGATCCTCTGGTCTCAGCCTCCCAAGTACTGGGATTGCAAGCATGTGCCACCATGCCCAGCTCCGGCTCTATTTTTAAGATGCATATTTTTAAGTTTCTGAAACTGTAATGCATCTTACAATGGATGGTAAGGTGTGTTTTTTTCTGATACAGAAAATAATGGTCGCCGGGTATGGTGGCATACCCTTGTAATCCCAGTACTTGGGAGGCTGAGACAGGAGGATCACAGGTTTGCGGCCAGCCTCAGCTACTTAGTGAGACCCTCTGCAACTTTGCGAGACCCTGTTTCAAAATAAAGAATAAAAAATAGGGCTGGGAACCGGGTGTGGTGGCACATGCTTGTAATCCCAGTACTTGGGAGGCTGAGACTGGAGGATCTGGGTTCTCGGCCAGCCTCAGCTACTTAGTGAGGCCCTCCGCAACCTCGTGAGACCCGGTTTCAAAATAAAGTATAAAAATAGGGCCGGGGGTGTAGCTCAGAGGTAGAACACCCCAGGTACCGCAAAAAAAAAAAAAAATAGGGCTGGGGGTGTAGCACAGAGGTAGAATGCTCCTGGGTTCAATCCCCAGTACTGCAAAAATAAATAAATAAACAAACAAATAAATAAATAAATAAATAGCGGTCATGTTTGGTTTTATGAGTTAGGACAGAGCCAGGATTCCCTAACTGACTTTTCTGGGTGCCTCTCCCCTCTATTCCAGACTCCTCTCTGCCTCAATTGCTCCATCCCCTCTGGAGACCCGTCCCCAGGGGCTGCGGGGAGCCCCACACCCTGCAATGGCAGTGAGGCTAGGGGGCACTTTGACCCCGAGGACTTGAACCTGACCTACGAGGCACTGAGACTCAAGTACCTGGGGCCGCAGCAGACTGAGCTCTTCGCGCCCATCTGTGCCATATACCTGCTGATCTTTGTGGCGGGCACTGTGGGCAACGGGCTGACCTGCACCGTCATCCTGCGCCACAGGGCTATGCGCACACCCACCAATTTCTACCTTTTCAGCCTGGCAGTGTCGGACCTGCTGCTGCTACTGGTGGGCCTGCCGCTGGAGCTGTACGAGATGCGGCACAATTACCCCTTCCTGCTGGGCACCGGCGGTTGCTACTTCCGCACGCTGCTCTTTGAGACAGTGTGCCTGGCCTCAGTGCTCAATGTCACCGCCTTGAGCGTGGAGCGTTACGTGGCCGTGGTGCATCCGCTCCAGGCCAGGTCTGTGACCACGCGGGCGCACGTGCGCCGCATGCTCTGGGCTGTCTGGGGCCTCGCCGTGCTCTGCTCTCTGCCCAACACCAGCCTGCACGGTCTCCAGCAGCTGCACGTGCCCTGCAGGGGCCCAGTGCCAGACTCGGCTGTGTGCAAGGTGGTCCAGTCCCGGGCCCTCTACAACCTGGTGGTGCAGACCACCACGCTGTTCTTCTTCTGCCTGCCCATGGCCACCATCAGTGTGCTCTACCTGCTCATGGGGCTGCGGCTACGACGGGAGAGGCTGCTGCTGCAGGAGGATAGGGGCCGGAGACAGGTGACCAAGATGCTGTGTAAGTATCACCGCTGGGAAGAGGGGCTGAGTCAGGAACTGAGTATGGGATCCCCAGACCTGGTGAGGAGCTGAGGGTCTCCCTCTGTAGAGATTGACTGTGTGGTTTGAAGGACCTCCCCTACTCCATTTGTGTGTGTGCGTGTGTGTGTGTGTGTGTGTGTGTGTGTGTGAACTCTTTTAGATTATCCTGCTAGAAACGCACACCAAAGATAAATGTCAATGGCTTGTGGTAGGATTGACTACTTCATTTGTGGGCCTGGTACAAAATGAATATTCAGGGTCTCGTTCAAAAATTATTAAGAATGTCAAGATAGTAGCAGCAGAGCATTAAGTCCCAAGCCCAGAACCCTTCTTAGCTTGGGATCCTGTGCAGATATACAGGTCGCACACCCACAAAGCTGGCCCTGGGGCACAGAAAGGGCGCAGGCATGTGGCTGGGCTCCAGGATGATAGAAACAGGGATCTAGACCCTCCAGGACTCTTACCTTTGCTCCTGAACATGTTTTGGCCTGTTTTTCCCTACAGCAGCCTGCAAGGCATGGCTGCTCTCACAGTCCCTTCTCCTGGGGAGCCGCCTTCTTCCCCCGACACTGAAAAATTCCAGGGAAGAGTTCTGATCGGTGGGCTTATGTCTTGGCCCACCCTTTGGGCCAGAGTGACAGGATGCTGAGGTTTACAGCCCTATGTGGGATGTGGGAGAGCAGGTTTGCTAAAAGAGGGGCAGGAGGGTGCTGGAGACACAAGATGGTGAATTTCCTCCGTGCTCTGTCTACGTGTCCTGAGAGCCGTGGAAGAGACCCTTTGTCTGCAAGAGGCTCATCAGGAGCTGTGTTTGTGCACAGAGCACAGAGAAATCAGGACAGAAATGAGGATTGGGGCAGGCTGGGGTGTGCCCCGCTGGGTTGAGGCTCTGGATTTTCCTGTGACCAAGACCTGGTCTTTTTGAAAAGCAGTGGACTTGGGGAAGAGAGGCCCACTGTTACCAGGCGGATCGTTGGTGTTCTCCCCATCCCGCTGCACCCGGCTCAGCACCTGCTCCCTTCCCCCGCACCCCCTAGCAGGACCTGAGTCAGGCTGGGAACAGGGGAGCAGGGCAGGACCAGGCTGCTATCTGGGGACATCGCCATCCCCAGAACAAGACACATGCCTTTTACCCTTCAGGAACTGTGTCCCAGAGCCTGGGGTCACTAGTATAGCCCTGGGATGGGACTGAGCTCTCTCTGTACCTGCTTCCTAGCTCTGCCCCGAGAGGCCTGTGCTACAAACCAACTGCTCCCTCCCTGCTCCTGTGCCCCTACTCCTGCCACCTCTCTGCCCTCAAACACGGGTGGAGCTGGCAGCAGGCGAAGCTGGGACCCTCTCACCCCTGGGCTTCTTGCTTGCTGGCCTGGGACCCTAGCTTTCTCCCCTCCTTCTCCCTCCCCCCTATGCACTTTCTGAGGGCCTGCTGAGCACCAGGCTGTGCACTGGAGATGGACTGTAAACAATGTTCTCTGTTGGACATCCGGGATCTTGAGGAAAACCTTACTGGGGTATGATGCAGCGGAAGACAATGAGCTGGAGAAGCAGACACAGAAATCGAGAAACACAAATCAAGGCAGGCCGGGCAGCAGCAACCTCAGGAAGTGCTTAGTGGGCTAAGACCAGGGGGTGAAGGAATTGGAAAGAGTGGGGGCTCAGCTGGCCTGCGCTGCCTTCTGCTGGGGGGGAAGGAACAAGGGAGTGGGGGGAGAACCTCTCAAGGGAAGGGGCTAGTGCAGAGCAAGATATTCAGCTGGGCCATGGGGAGCTGGGGACGGGCTGGAAGGCCCAGGTGCAGGCAGGCACGGTGTGTGTGTGTGTGTGTGTGTGTGTGTGTGTGTGCATGCATGTATGTGTGTATGCATGTGTGTGTGTGTGTGTGTGTGTGTGTGTGTCTCCATCTCTTTGTTCTTTTTTTTTAAATTTTTTTTTGTGGTACCAGGGACGGAACCCAGGGGCTTCTACCTCCGATCTACACCCCCGGCCCTATTTTTTATCCTTTATTTTGAAACCAGGTCTCACGAAGTTATGGAGGGCCTCACTAAGTAGCTGAGGCTGGCCGCGAACCCGGATTCTCTGGTCTCTGCCTCCCAAGTACTGGGATGACAAGCATGCGCCACCATGCCCGGCCCATCTCTTTGTTCTTGTGACTTTGCTCTTTGGTCTCATGGCTCTGGATTCTCTGAGCTCCTGCCCACTTTTCTTGCTTCTCTGTCCTTATGCACGGGCAAGCATGACCCAAATGGGAGCCCAGAGCAGGCCTCAGTCCCACCTCTCTCCCGCTATATGTTCAGCACTCATTGCTGAGTCCCACAGTTCCACGGGAGAGAATCGATGGGGCCAGCTGGGCCGTGGCCAGAGGCAGGGCACATGACCGGCAACCCAGTCAGGGACGGAAGTGAGGGCATCTCTGAAAGGGGCGTGGCCAGACAGGCAAATTTCCAGAAACTTCTAGATGTGTGCTGTGTGTGGGTGCCCCATAGGATAAGAGGAGGTGAGATTGGTTGGGCCGCACTGAAGCTCCTGCGGCCACCCAGGACCCCATTTCTGTCCCTGCAGTTGTGCTGGTCGTGGTGTTTGGCATCTGCTGGGCCCCATTCCACGCTGACCGCCTCATGTGGAGCTTTGTGTCCCACTGGACAGACAGCCTGCACCTGGCCTTCCAGTATCTGCATGTCGTCTCCGGCGTCTTCTTCTACCTCAGCTCGGCTGCCAACCCAGTGCTGTACAGCCTCATGTCCAGCCGCTTCCGGGAGACCTTCTGGGAAGTCCTGGGCCTTGGGACCCAGAGCCACCACCACCGACCCCGCCACAACTCCCACAGTCTCAGCAGGCTGACCACGGGCAGCACCCTGTACACCCTAGGTTCCCAGGGAAGCAGGGCCCAGGCCCTGGCTGGGAATGGTGGCCCAGAGGGGCAGCAAGAGACAGACCCCTCCTGAGAGGAGCCTCGAAGCAGCTTCGCCCTGAGGGCCAGAGGGCCACGTGTGGACGGAGAGACACGGCTGCCCTCCTCTGCCGGATGTCCTCATGACCTGTCCCCAATTTGGCCTAGAAATTCTGGCCAGTGCCACAGTAATTCCTGTCCCTGCCCCATGTATTTGAGATTTGAGGGGAAGAGCAAGAGAGAAGACTGATCCCTGATCACTGAGGACCCACCCTGTGCCAGGCCCCATGCCGTCTGCTTTACCTCCCTTCAGCCCCCAGGCCCCAGCTAAAATCCTTCTTCATGGAACCACCACAGTGAGCTGGGGCCCAGCAGTCCTCCCTCTGGGGACTCCCCACTACCACCCCGATTCCCGAGCTGTTTCCACTGGGTTTTAGCTATCCTCCCGTTTCTTTTGGGCTTCTGCAGGCTCAGGCCCATGCTGTTCCTCCCTAGCTCTCTGCCTGTACCTGGGACCCTCCTCCCACCTTGACTCTTCCTGGCCCCTTCTGTTCTGGGATCGGTGCCTGGTGGAGCTGCTGGGTGGCAGAAGTGCCCAGGGTCGAGGGGGCCTGGTTCTAATCTGACCCTACTGCCACCCCCTTACCTCGTGGCATCAAGCATATCACCCTACCTTTCCAGGCTTTGTTTCCTTGTTTGCAAAATGAGAGGCACCCTGACAGTCCCCGGTGTCGTGCTTTGGTACTAGCTGTGGTTTTCTGCTTGTGCATGAGTCATTGTAATGAGACCAACGGATGCCCTCAGATTAGCAGGGCAGAAATTAAAAATGCATCCTCATCATCCCCAACCCCTGCTTCCTCCCTGACCTCCACATGCCCTTTGCCCCCCAGCCACTCAGGGCCGGGTGTGGTGGCGCACGCTTGTAATCCCAGTACTTGGGAGGCTGAGACAGGAGGATAACAGGTTCTAGGACAGCCTCAGCAAACAGTGAGACTCTCATCAACGAAGTGAGACCCGTTTCAAATTAAAAAAAATAATAAAATAGGGCTGGGGGTGTAGCTCGGAGGTAGAATGTCCGTGGGTTCAATCCTCAGTACCATAAAAATTAATAAATAAAATAAAATGGATTGGGGTGTATCTTGGAGGTAGAATGACCCTGAATTCAATCCCCAGTACTCCTCACACACACCACAGAGGCTTTTGCAGGGGTGGAGGGTGGGGGACACTCTGAGGACAACGGCAGGAGTGGGGACTTCATGGAGGCCACAGCATGGACCAGGGCGCTGAGCAGGGATCAGCCTCTTCTGACTTAGTGAATGTACACAATCCAGCCCCAACCGGGAACGGCCCTAGGCAGTGGGCCTTGGAGCAGGGAGGCCAGTAACTGGAGGCTCACAAGGGATTCTGCAGAAAAAAAGACCCGTGACAAAGGCCATGCAGAGCTGTGAGTGCCCAAGGTGCCCAGGGGGCCTTGAGCTGGAGCCTGAAGTTACCAACTCTGCACTCCTGGAGGCCTGTCTCCAGTGACAGAGGTGACACGTGTTCCCGAGGACCTTATCGGCATGTGTGTATGAAGGGCCTGCTCCATACGAAGATGCTCTGGGCAGATTGGGGAAGGTGGAGATAAGCTAGAAGGGCGCCCCTTGGTGTGAACGTGGTGTCAGTCTCTCTAGTGTCTCCACGGCCTGTCAGTGGACAGGTTCCATGTGCCATCAGCCACTGGTTACCATGGAAAATAGAAACAGTTCTGACCTTAGCCTTTGGGAAAAGGGATAGAAATGGAGAGATCAGCCCTGACACCTGGCTGAGGTGTCCTGTTCCAGCCGCAGGTGCCCGGTGACGGCCCGGAAGCTGCAGCCCTCTTAGGAGTGCCACTGCCTCTTCCTCATGGTCAGGTGGGCAGCATCCTCCTGGGTGCCCAGTGCCACTCTCAGGCCAGTAGTCCTCAATTCTTCTGAGAGTACCTCACTTCTCTGGGGCTCAGTCACTTTCCCTCCTCCTCCTCCAGAGTTTGGCCCCATCTTTTCTACTCCTGTGCTGGGTACCACCTCCTGGGTATGGTTGCTTTCTTACTCTGTTGCCCCCAAGACAGAATTACTCTTTTTTATTTTATTTTATCTTACTTATTTTTGTGGAACTGGGGATTAAATCCAGGGCCTTGCACATGCTAGGCAAGTGCTCTACCATGAAGCTACATCGCCAGCCCTTTTTATTTTTTATTTTTGGCTGTACTGGGGATTGAACCCAGGGGCATTCTACCTCCGAGCTACACCCCCAGCCCTATTTTTTATTCTTTATTTTGAAACAGGGTCTCACTAAGTTGCAGAGGACTTCACTAAGTAGCTGAGGCTGGCCGCAAACCTGCGATCCTCCTGTCTCAGCCTCCCAAATACTGGGATTACAAGCATGCGCCACCAAACCCGGCTCCCCTTTTTAGTTTGATTTAGAGGGCCTCACTAAGTAGCCCAGGCTGGCCTCCAACTTTCCATCCTCCTGCCTCACCCTCCTGAGTAGCTGGGATTGCAGGCATGTGCCACTGCATCTGCTAATGGATTCACTAGGTTTTCTTTGTCATATGTTTTCCTTGTAGAGAAGAGCTGCCTGTTTTTTGTTTTTGTTTTGGAGGGGGAAGGGGGTTTCCTAGCATTTGAACTCCCTTCCCAATGTGTGTGTGTGGGGTTCCTCACTGGGTGACTTTAGGAGGGAGACCAGGCCCCAGCTCCCACTACAGAAGCCGGAAGACCTCAGGACACTCCGTGGTCGAAGTCCACCCTCTGGCACCTGATGAACCCAGCCAGCTGGATGACCTGATGTGGGACCAGAGACACTAAGACACGTGACAGCAAGGGCAGGCATTTCAGGGGCGGCAGTGCTGACAGCAGCATCCTGCCCAGCCGCCCTTGGGTTCTGCTTTTTTCTCAGCCAGCTTTCCCAGCCTTCCTGTTGATATTCTGAGCTACCAAGAGCTTTTTAATAAATTCTCATCTTAGGTTGAATAAAGTCAGTTGCAACCAAGAACCTTAACAGACCCATCTGCCCACTGGAGTGAAGGTTACGCTATCTGTCCCACTAGTGGTTATCTTTGCATAGTTCTGAGATGAGCAGATATACAGACACACACACACACACACACACACACACACACACACACACATGTTTTTTTTTTTTTTCAGAACTGGGGATTGAACCCAGGGGCATTCTACTGCCGAGCTGCATCCCCAGCCCTATTTTTTATTCTTTATTTTGAAACAGGGTCTCACTAAGTTGCTGAGGGCCTAAGTAGCTGAGGCTGGCCGCGAACCTCAGATCCTCCTGTCTCAGCCTCCTAGGTACTGGGATTACAAGTGTGTACCACCACGCCCGGCTGAGCAGATATTATAATTGCTGTTTTTAAAAACCCCAAACTGCTGGGCATGGTGGCGCACGCTTGTAATCCCAGTACTTTGGGAGGCGGAGACCGGAGGATCCGGGCTCGCGGCCAGCCTCAGCTCTCTCTCGCTCTCTTTCTCTCTCTCTCCTTAGTGAGGCCCTCCGCAACTTCGTGAGACCCGGTTTCAAAATAAAGTATAAAAAATAGGAGCCGGGTGTGGTGGCGCATGCTTGTAATCCCAGTACTTGGGAGGCTGAGATGGGAGGATCCGGGTTCGCGGCCGGCCTCAGCTACTTAGTGAGGCCCTCCGCAACTTAGTGAGACCCTGTTTCAAAATAAAGAATAAAAATAGGGCTGGGGGTGTAGCTCGGAGGTAGAATGCTGCTGGGTTCCATCCCCAGTATTGCAAAAAAAAAAAATTAAAATTAAAATTAAAAAAATAAAAAATAGGGCCGGGGGTGTAGCGCGGAGGTAGAACGCCCCTGGGTTCAATCCCCGGTACCACACACACAAAAAAATAAATAAATAAAAATAAATAAAAAAATAAAAACCTCAAACTACAGTTTGTAATATTCATATTCTCTCTCTCTCTCTTTCTCTTTCTCATTTTCTTTCTCTCTCTCCAATACTGGGAATAAACCCAGAGCTTCACATATGCTAGGCAAGCACTCTTCCACTGACCTATACACCTCTGTTTTTATTTTATTTTTACTTTATTTTACTTTTGTTCTCTCTCTGTTTTTAAAGTTACGGAGACCCTGTCTCAAAATAAAAATGGATGGAGATGTAGCACAGTGGTAGAGCAATAGCCGCACAAGTACAAGGCCCTGGGCTCAATCCCCAGTAAAACACACACACGCACACACACACACACACACACATACACAGACACGAGCCAGGTGTGGTGGTGCACGCCTGTAATCTCAGTACTTGGGAGGCTGAGACGGGAGGATCGCAGGTTCCAGGACAGCCTCATCAACCTAGTGAGATCCTGTTTCCAAACAAAAATGAAATAGGGCTCGGGGTGTAGTGTCGAGGACTGTCTTAGAACGCACACTACATTATCATCTTGGACCAGCTCAGTTTGAATACTCGGTATTTGGCTGGGTGGGATCTGTCCGCAAGTGGACCTTCCAAGAGGGACCTGGTGTAATCTTCAAGGTGCCATCTTTGATGTCGTCTCCACCCAGTAATGGTTAATTCCTCCTTCCTCCAAGCTTGTCACATGCCTGCCTCACTGACCTTCTTTACTGTGAGCTGTGATAAGTGTTGATTTCTGTGTTTGATTAACTTTTATGATGCCTTGTCTAAAGTTTCTATAAAAGCAAGGTGCTGGCCACAGATGGACGGGAGAATTTGTCATCTCTATCTCTTCCCCAACCCCCCAATTATTAAATGTAATTATTCTGCAAATTATAATATCAGACTTCATGTCATTTTCGTGCGAGAAAACTTGATCAGGAAGCTGTCTGGTTCAGTGACCTTCCGTGGCAGGAACCATGGAACAATTTTCAGGAAGCTGTCTGGTGCAGCGACCTTCCGTGGCAGGAACCACGGAATAGTTTTCAGGGAGCTGCCTTAAAGCAGCAGCCATTCGTGGAGGGACTACGGAGCAAGCAGTGTCCACCGGAGCAACCCCAATAGTGTAGCTTGGAGGTAGAATGCCCCTAGGTTCAATACCCAGTACTTGCCCCTACACACATGAGTAATTCTGTCTTGGGGGCAGGAAAAAATGTTTTAAAGAGGCACGAAGCTGGGTGTGGTGGCACACGCTTGTAATCCCAGTACTTGGGAGGCTGAGACCGGAGGATCGCAGGTTCACAACCAGCCTCAGCAACTTAGTGAGGCCCTCCGCAACTTAGTGAGACCCTGTTTCAAAATAAAGGATAAAAAATAGGGCTGGGGGTGTAGCTCGGAGGTAGAATGCCCCTGGGTTCAATCCCTAGTACCACAAGAAAAAGACTCAGCAAGTCCTGGGAGAAGGGTCCCACTGGCCTCCGAGCTTTAGCCAGGGGAGGGCGGGCATCTTTAATGACAGTTCCACAAGTATGAATCTAGGAGAGGAGGGGGAGAGACTAAAGGAAATGAGGACCCTCAGGAGGCAGAATGAACACTGGACAGGCGAGAACAAAAGCAAAGCCAAGTGTTCCACTGAAACAGGACAAATGGGTGTTAAGACAGAAGTACACGGCACCAACCAAGTCTTCTTCCAAAAAACTTGAACCTGAATCTAATGAAGCCTCCACACTTAACGACTGGTTTAGAAGAACTCTAAGGATGAAGGGCAATGTTAAAGTCACTTCAAGATGTCAGCCACATCCAGAATAAGAACAAATTCAAGCCGGGAGTGGTGGTGCACACTTGTAATCCCAGCACTTGGGAGGCTGAGACCGGAGGATCTGGGTTCGTGGCCAGCCTCCGCTACTTAGTGAGGCCCTCCGCAACTTAGGAGACCCTGTTTCAAAATAAAAAATAAAAAATAGGGCTGGGAGTGTAGCTCAGAGATAGAATGCCCCTGGGTTCAATCCCCGGTACCGCAAAAAAAAAAAAAAAAAGAACAAATTCTATATGACAAATGACCCAGTTTCTTCAACAAACAAATGACATTTTTAAAAGGGGGTTCTTTTTTATTATTATTATATTTTGTGGTCCTGGGGATTGAACCCAGGGGAATTCTACTTCTGAGCTACACCCTAGCCCTATTTTATTTCTTCGTTTGTTTTTTGTGGTACTGGGGATTGAACCCAGGGGCATTCTACCTCCGAGCTACACCCCAGCTCCCCTTCTATTTTTTTGCTTTGAAACAGGGTCTTGCTAGGTTGCCAATAGTATTGCTATGTTGCTGAGGCTGTCCTCCAACCTGTGATCCTCCTGTCTCAGCCTCTCCACTACTGGGATTACAGGCATGTGCCACCATGCCCAGCTTATTCCTTATCTTGAAACAAGGTCTCCTTAAATTACCCAGGCTGGCCCTGAACCTGTGATCCTACTATCCCAGCTTCTCAAGTACTGGGATTACAGGTATGTGCCAGCACACCCACTTGCCATATTATCATTTTTTTATTTGCAATTTCACCCAGATTCTTTGGAATAGAGTTCTCCTATTTATAGTTGTTTATAGAGACTCCCGAAACTAGAAGTTTTAAATTGTAGTCAAATCTGTCATTTGTGGATTTTGCTCCATAAAAGAATGCCATTCATTCCCTAAGTTCTTGTTACTGATTCTATTAAGAATACTTAATTTTTTTTTCTTAGGGTGCTGGGTTTGGAACTCAGGACCTCAAGAATGCAAGGCAAGTGCTTTATCACTGAGCTATATTATATCCTCAGCCCAGAACACTTAAGAATTGTTGCCATCAAATATTTTACATTTCATGGATAAGCTTTATCAAGTTAAAGAATTTCCCTATCAACTGGGAATGGTGGCACATGCCTGTAATCCCAGAACTTGGGAGGCTGAGACAGGAGGATCCCAGGTTCACTGCCAGACTCAGCAACTTGTGAGGTCCTCCGCAACTTAGTGAGATCTTGTTTCAAAATAAAGAATAAAAAATAGGACTGCGGGTGTAGCTTGGAGGTAGACTGCCCCTGTGTTCCATCCCCAGTATTGCAAATAAATAAATAAATTTCCCTATCTAAAATGATACAGTTTTTCTTCCTTTAGTCTGTTGGTTTAATTGACATATTTCCTTATCTTGAAAAATCCTTGCATACCAAAGATAAATCCTACTTGGTCAATTTTTTTCCTGGACGGCTTGATTCAACTTAATTAACTAAAAAAAATTTTTTCCACTGGGGAAAAGCTTCCCAAATACTGGGATTATAGGTGTGTGCCGCCACGATGGGTTGTTAATATTTTGTTTGAACCTCACAGCTTTGTGTGTGTGTGTGTGTGTGTGTGTGTGTGTGGTACTGGGGATTGAGCCCAGGGGCATTCTACCTCTGAGCTACACCCCCAGCCCTATTTTATTTTTATTTTGAAACAGGGTCTCAGCCGGGCGTGGTGGCGCATGCTTGTAATCCCAGTACTTGGGAGGCGGAGACCGGAGGATCCTGGTTCGCGGCCAGCCTCAGCTACTTAGTGAGGCCCTCCACAACTTCGTGAGACCCGGTTTCAAAATAAAGGACAAAAAATAGGGCTGGGGGTGTAGCTCGGAGGTAGAACGCCCCTGGGTTCAATTCCCGGTACCGCAAAAAAAAAGAAAGAAACAGGTTCTCACTAGGTTGATGAGAGTCTCGCTACTTGCTGAGGTTGTCCTGGAACCTGCGAACCTGTCTCAGCCTCCCAAGTACTGGGATTACAAGGGTGCACCACTATACCCGGCTGGCTTTTCTTTTTTTGTCTGGCCCTTCATTCAATTTTCTTAAAACATTTGGGCTACTCTTGTAAAATAAGTTAGGTAAAAGTGTTTAGTGAGGTGCAAAATCTAAAATAGGTAGGCAAGCTGTTTTTCTAATTCTCCCTCCTTCACAATTTGGGTCTCCCTGAAGTTTAGATCAGGACAGAGTCCCTAACTCAGAACCATTCTTCCTCACCCTCCAAAATACACATCTCCGAATGCCTTCCTTCCTGGTTCCAATGTAGGGATAATCCCTAGGAGATTTATTTATTTATTTATTTGCTGTACTGGGGATTGAACCCAGGGGCATTCTACCTCTGAGCTACACCCCCAGCCCTATTTTTTATTCTTTATTTTGAAACAGGGTCTCACTAAATTGCGGGGGGCCTCACTAAGTAGCTGAGGCTGGCCTCCAACCTAGGATTCTCCTGTCTCAGCCTCCCAAGCACTGGGATTACAAATGTGCGCCACCACGCCTGGCCAATCCCTAGGATTTTGATCCAGTGTCAGGGGTCGTTGTGAGAGCAGGCTAAGGATGGGCCGTATGAAGTGACTGAGGATGCAGATGGCCTTGTACATGGAACCGGTTTCTTTATGTGTAAAATAACATTATTAACACATATCAATGTTGCTATGAAAAAAACCCAAGATAAAATTATTAAACAGCAATCAGTACTTTGCATGGCACATAACAGGTATTAATATATTTCGACTATAACCATTACTAAGTGTGTGTGGGGGGCTGTGGACTCAACCCAGAGGCACTCTACCCATAGAAGACCGTTTTTAATTTTTTTTTTTTGCAGTACCGGGGATTGAACGCAGGGGCGTTCTACCTCCGCGCTACGCCCCCGGCCCTATTTTTTATACTTTATTTTGAAACCGGGTCTCATGAAGTTGCGGAGGGCCTCACTAAATAGAAAGAAAGAGAGAGAGAGAGAGAGAGAGAGAGAGAGCTGAGGCTGGCCGCGAACCTGGATCCTCCGGTCTCCGCCTCCCAAAGTACTGGGATTACAAGCGTGCACCACCATGCCCGGCTTTAATTTTTTATTTGGATGCAGGGTCTCGCTAAGTTGCTGAGAGCCTCGCTAAATTGAAAAGGCTGGCCTAGAACCTGCGATCCTCCTGTCTAAGCCTCCCAAGTACTTGGATGACAGGCGTGCGCCACCCGGCCCGCTGCTTACTTTCTTTCTTTTTAAATAATTTTATTGGCCGCTGCTTATTTTGTAACCACCTAGTCGGTTGGGGAGCGTCGGGTCTCGGGACGGACAGCCAGGTCCCAGAACTTTGCCGAGTCCCCGCTCCCTCCTCCGCCAAACAAGCGCAAAGACCCGGGCGCCGCGCGGACCGGGCTGCGCGGACCTGGCTCAAAAGAAGCCCGTCCTGCGCAGGCACAGCACGTGCGGCACCGCTCGAGGCCCCGCCCCCGGCTCGCGCCCCGCCGCAGGGTCGCGGCTCCGGATTGGTCCAGAGGCGGCGCGGGCTCTGATTGGCCACGCCGTAGGTGCGCTGTCTCTTTCTGGGCGGTCTTCTGCTCGGGTCTGGGGTGTTGGGCGGCTGCTGGGAAGACGCTTCTTTTGCGGTACTGGGGATTGAACCCAGGGGCATTCTACCTCCGAGCTACACCCCCAGCCCTATTTTTTATTGTTTATTTTGAAACAGGGTCTCCTAAGTTGCGGAGGGCCTCACTAAGTAGCCGAGGCTGGCCGCGAACCTGGATCCTCCAGTCTCAGCCTCCCAAGTGCTGGGATTACAAGTGTGCACCACCACGCCCGACTTGAATTTGTTCTTATTCTGGATGTGGCTGACATCTTGAAGTGACTTTAACATTGCCCTTCATCCTTAGAGTTCTTCTAAACCAGTCGTTAAGTGTGGAGGCTTCATTAGATTCAGGGTCTCACTAAGTAGCTGAGTCTGGCCTTGAACCCGCCATCCTCCGGTCTTAGCCTCCCAAGTACTGGGATTACAAGCGTGCGCCACCACGCCCGACTCTGGGAAGCACTTCTAACCTGTGTGCCTGGGCGGCCAGCTCCCTTCCCGTCCTGCGGAGTGTCTGCAGGGGTGCATCCCCGGAGCCTTCCCGGACTGCGGGGGACTCTACACCAGTGGTGGGCTTTTTTGTGTGTGTGGAAGTGGGGATTGAATCCAGGAGGGGTCTACCACTGAGCTACACCCCAGCCCTTTTTTGTGTGTGTGTGGTAGTAGGGATTGTACCCAGGGGGCATTCTGCCTCTGAGCTACACCCCCAGGCCTCTTTTTTAAAAATTTGAAACAGGGTCTCACTAAATTGTGGAGGGCCTTGCTAAATTGCTGAGGCTGGCTGCGACCCTACAATCCTCCTGTCTCAGTCTCCCAAGTACTGTTATTACAGGCATGTGCCACCGCGCCCAGCTCAGCGATGGCTTTAGTAGAATCTACTAAGGACTAGACTGCGGATTAATTTGGAAAGTGCCAGTTACTGATTGAGACTCGTTTTCTCTGGTCTGAAGCTGCCCGAGGGCACACTTGAGTTCTCAGGGTGGAGAGGGGGAGACACTTGAATTTTAGGTAGTTTTTTGTTCCCATATGAGGTTTTTATTTTGGTTCTGTGTGCCTCCATTTGGGTAGTTGCCAGTGGAATTAATTTTTAAAGAAATCAAACAAGGCATAGTGGCGCACACTTGTAATCCCAGTACTTGGGAGGCTGAGAAAGGAGGAGCGCAGGTTCGCAGCCAGCCTCAGCTACTTAGTGAGACCCTCTGCAATTTAGCAAGACCTGTTTCAAAATAAAAAAGTAAAATAGGGATGGGGGTGTAGCTTGGAGGTAGAAGCCTCTGGGTTCAATCCCCAGTACCAGAAAAAAAAGAATAAGAACTTACTGTAATAGCCTTGGGTTTGCTAACACATTCCACATTAGGAATGACATTTTGTTCTAGTTCACAAAGGAAATGGCTGTTTCAAAATAAAATTAAAAAATGTATGATTTCCAGTAGTATTTTCTATAACTTTGGGTCAAACTTTTCACTCTTTAAGCACTAAATTGATACAGAAATCAACAGGGCTAGGAGCATGACTCAGTGGTTTAAAAAAAAAAGAAGCCAGGCATGGTGGCACACACTTGTAATCCCAGTACTTGGGAGGCTGAGACCGGAGGATCACAGTTTCTTGGCCAGCCTCAGCTTCTTTGTGAGGCCCTCTGCAATTTAGTGAGACCCTGTTTCCAAATAAAGAATAAAAAATAGGGCTGGGGGTGTAGCTTGGAGGTAGAATGCCCCTGGGTTCAATCCCCTGCACCACAAAACAAAAGTCAACAGACTCATCCTCGCTGCAGAGTTTCTTGACTTCAGCACTGTTGACATTTTGATTTGGGGCTGGATAATTGTTGGTTGTGGGAGGCCATCCAGGTCACCATGGTATGTTTAGCAGCCACCTAGTTCATCCCACTAATATGAGACATCCTCCCCTAATTGTGACAGCCAAAAATGTCTCCAGACATTGTCAATTCATCTCAGGGTGGGGACCACTGCTCTCCGGTACTAGCTGCCAATTTATGCAGCCTTGGTTTTAAATTGTAAATTAGGGGTTGGGGATATAGTTCAGTGGTAGAACTTGTGCTTAGCATGGGCGAGGCTCTGAGTTCTGTCCCCAATTCAACACACACACACACACACACACACACACACACACACACACACACGAGTAAATTAGGCAGCTCTCTCCATTTAGAGCTAATTTCCACTTTCACACTCAATGTGATTCGCTCACCAGAGAGTAAATACTCTTCATCTTACCAGTGTGTATATTTTTTCCTTTTCTTCTGCATTTGTGTAGGAGATTTGACTATATGGATTTTAAGTCTGCTGATAACCTGGAAAAAGCTCTGGAACTCAGTGATACAGAGTCCTTGGGTAGGAAATTAAAGAAACCAAAGGGAAAGGAAACAAAGACAAGTATGCAAACAAGGTCATTTGTTCCTAGGTGCCCAGGTATCTGGAAGCTTCTAGGTCAGGGAGAACTGTCACATTGCTCCTATTTCTGCACCTGTCATCCCAAGTTTCCGGCAAGGCTGCCTCTGCACACAGCGCTGGCTCTCAGGCTTGTGCTCCGGCTGGGTGGCTCCTCTTCCTCCTTCAGAACATAGTCCCCAGCCACTTGAAGCCCAGCATCAGGTCTGAGCTTAAATGTCACTTCCTGGGCAGGGGCTATAGCTTCATGGTAGAGCGCTTGCCTAGCGTGCATGAGGTCCTGGGTTCCATTCCAGTACTGCAGAGAAAAAAACAAAAGTCAGGCCGGGCGTGGTGGCGCACGCTTGTAATCCCAGTACTTTGGGAGGTGGAGACCGGAGGATCCGGGTTCGCGGCCAGCCTCAGCTCTCTCTCTCCCTGTCTCTCTCTCTCTCTCTCTCTCTCTCTCTCTTTCTCTCTCTCTCTCTCTCTCTCTCTCTGTCTCTCTCTCTATATATATACCTAGTGAGGCCCTCCGCAACTTCATGAGACCCAGTTTCAAAATAAAATATAAAAAATAGGGCCGGGGGTGTAGCGCGGAGGTAGAACGCCCCTGGGTTCAATCCCTGGTACCACACACACAAAAAAAAGTCACTTCCCAAGATCAAAATAATCATCTAAGCTGGGCGTGATGGTGCACGCTTGTAATCCCAGTACTTGGGAGGCTGAGACTGGAGTATCCATGTTCGTGGCCAGCCTCAGCTACTTAGTGAGGCCCTCCGCAACTTAGTGAGACCCTGTTTCAAAATAAAGAATAAAAAATAGGGCTGGGGGTATAGCTCGGAGGTAGAATGCCCCTGGGTTCAATCCCCAGTACTGCAAAAAAAAAAAAAAAGAAAGAATCATCTCTTACCCCCAGGCTAAGTTAAGTCTTCTCTAGTAGACCTTCTCGTTCCCCCCCTTTTTTCCCCTTCCTGGCACTTATCACAGTTTATAGTATGTGACTTTTTGTTTACCAGTCTTTTTCCTAGCAAGACCACATTCCCAGGAGCAGAGGCCCAGTCTATATTTTCATGGCTAGCACATAACCCACAGTATGTATTCAAATATTTGTTAAATAAATAAATTTGTGTTGTTTCCACTACATCTCTTTGAGGAGTACTTTTTTCTGTTTAGATGACTTTGGGTACTTATTAGATCTAAACTGAGACCAAAAATATTCTTTTGAGTTTATGTAAATCAAAATGCCAAAACCTTTTTTTTTGGGGGGGTAACTGGGGATTCAACCCAGGGGCATTCTACCTCAGAGCTACACCCACAGCCCTATTTAATTAAATTAATTAATTAATTTGTTGTACTGGGGATTGAAGCCAGGGGCATTTACCTCTGAGCTACATCTCCAGCCCTTTTTTATTTTTTGTTTTGAAACAGGGTCTCACTAGGTTTCTCAGAGTCTTGCTATATTGCTGAGGCTGTCCTGGAACCTGCCAGGCTCCTGTCTCAGCCTCCCAAGTACTGGGATTACAGGTGTGCACCACCATGCCTGGCTTATTTTATTTTGAAACAGAGTCTCACTAGGTTGACAAGAGTCTGACTACTTGCTGAGGCTGTACCAGGATTACAGGTGTGTGCCACCATGCCCAGCTTATTTTACTTTTTATTTTGAAAATGGGTCTAAGTTAATGAAAGTCTTGCCTGGTCTAAATATTTCTTTTTTTTTTTATTCCAGGCATGGTGGCACACGCTTGTAATCCCAGTTCTTGGGAGGCTGAGACAGGAGGATTGCAGGTTCGTGGCCAGCCTCCGCAACTTAGTGAGACCCTGTTTCTAAATAAAGAATAAAAATAGGGCTGGGGGTGTAGCTCAGAGGAAGAATGCCCCTGGGTTCAGCCCCCAGTACTGCAATAAATAAATAAATAAACTTTTGCATGTAGGAAGAAAAATCCCCATATGCAAAGTCAAAAGACAAGCGACAATCTAGGAAAAAACAAACAATAATGAAGACTGAGGACTAATTTCATTGATATATAAAGAACATCTTGAGCTGGGTGTGGTGGTGCATGGTAAATTACTGAGACTGGCCTCAAACCTGTGATCCTCCTGTCTCAGCCTCCATGTACTGGGATGGAGGAGGTAGAAAAAAAAGTAGGCAGATAAAGCTGAGGTAGAAAATCTTCATTTCCTGAGAGGCAACAGATGCTAACTAACTCCCAAAACTCCTGAAAAGACCAGACCTCCCAAATGTCAAGTGAAAATGAGATCAGAGCCTCCTGAGAGTGACCAGAGCTTCACAAAACTCCAGTTATTCCTGTTGATAAACAATTCCCGAGATTCCTTGGAGAGTCTAGGAAACAGCGTCTGGAGCCCCAACCAAGAGAAGGACACTATGCAAATACACCATGCGACCCCAGGTTACTCTCTTTTTTTTTGCGGTACCGGGGATTGAACCCAGGGGCATTCTACCTCCAAGCTATACCCCCAGCCCTATTTTTTATCCTTTATTGAAACCGGGTCTCATGAAGTTGCGGAGGGCCTCACTAAGTAGCTGAGGCTGGCCGCGAACCCGGATCCTCAGGTCCCACCCTCCCAAGTACTGGGATTACAAGCGTGCGCCACCACGCCCGGCTTGGGTGGGTTACTCTCAAGTAGTGTCCAGAAGGCAGCTGCTGGACTCCAGGGTCCCCGCTGCCCGCAAGGGTGTTCTGCCTCTTTTTCCCTTCCCAGTCTCTTTACAATAAACTCCCTACTCCCTTTTCTGCTGTCTGCGAGTGTCATTGTTCACACGTTGTAGACAAGAACCCTGGCATTTCAGGATTACAGGCATGAGCCCTATGTGGTTGCTTTTTGTGTGTGTGTGGTGCTGGGGATCAGGCCCGGGGGTCTCTACCTCTAAGCCACATCCACAGCCATTTTTATTTTTTGAGACAGGGTCTCACTAAGTCGCCCAGGCTGGTCTGGAACTTGTAATCCTCCTGCCCCAGCCTCTGGGGATTACATGCCTGCATCACCAGGTCAGTTTCCTTCCCTTTTTTCAAGAAAGACAACCCATTGTAGATACGCTCTTGTACCTTGCTTTTTCCTCTTGCAGTCTTCCTGTCTTTGCGTCCCACGTACTGGGATATATGCTGGCCTGTTGCTTTCATTAGCGTTCAAGGCCAAGGACAGAAGGGACTAAATCATAGGTCATGATCTCCTCCTCTTCCTCCTCCTCCTCATCCTCATCCTCGTCTTCCTCGTCCTCCTCGTCGTCCTCCTCCTCCTCCTCCTTCTTCATTTTTCAGTATTAGGTATTGAACCCAGGAGCATTCTACCTCCGAGCTACACTCCCAGCCCTTTTTGTATTTTATTTTGAAATGGAGTCTCCCTAAGTTGCTGAGGGTCTCACTAAGTTTCTGAGGCTTGCCTCAAACCTGCAATCCTCCTATCTCAGCCTTCTATATTTTTTGTTTCAAAACAGGGTCTTACTAGGTTGCTGAGAGTCTCACTACGTTGGTGAGAATGTCCTCAAATCTGTGATCCTCCTGACGCAGCCTCCCAAGTACTGGGATTACAGGTCAGTACCACCATGCCTGGCTATAGTTTATGATTTCTTAGGGAAGCAGAAATCTTGTTATGAAACATCTAGGTAATTTTAATACAAAAATATGAACTATAAAATCTAGGCAGAAAATATCCCCCCTCTTTTGGAAGACCTTTTATGTGCTTCATATATCATCAATCCCCACAGAACTCCTACAATATAGTTTTTTTTTCCCCGAAACTGGGGATTGAACCCAGGGGTGTTCTACCTCTGAGATACACCCCTAGCCCTATTTTATTTTATTTATTTATTTTTTGCGGAACTGGGGATTGAACCCAGGGGCATTCTACCTCCAAGCTACATCCCCCAGTCCTATTTTTTGTTCTTTATTTTGAAACAGGGTCTCACTAAGTTGCGGAGGGCCTCACTAAGTAGCTGAGGCTAGCTGCAAACCTGGATCCTTTGGTGTCAGCCTCCCAAGTACTGGGATTACAAGCGTGCGCCACCACACCTGGCATTATTTTTTGTTTTTTGAAATAGGGTCCCAGTCAGGCATGGTAGCACACACCTGTAATCCCAGTAGTTGGCAGTCTGAGACAGGAACATCTCAGGTTTAAACCCAGCCTCAGGAACTCAGTGAGATTGTCAGTAACTTGGTGAGACCCTGTTTCCAAATAAAAAATAAAATGGAAGCCGGGTGGTGGTGCACACCTGTAATCCTAGTACTTGGGAGGCTGAGACAGGAGGTTCACAGGTTTAAAGCCAGCCCCAGCAATTTAGGCTGTCAGCAACTTAGCAAGACCCTGTTTCCAAATAAAAAATAAAATAGGGCTGGGGGTGTGGCTCAGAGGTGGAATGCCCCTGGTTTCAATCCCCAGCACCATACACACACACACAAAAAATGGAGCTGGGGGTCTAGCTCAGAGGTAGAATGCCCTTGGTTCATTCCCCAGTATAAGAAAGGAAGGGCCCAGTGTGGTGGCACATGCTTGTAATCCCAGTACTTCGGAGGCGGAGACCGGAGGATCTGGGTTGGTGGCCAGCCTCAGCTACTTACTGAGGCCCTCCGCAACGTCGTGAGACCCAGTTTCAAAATAAAGCATAAAAAATAGGGCCGGGGGTGTAGCTCGGAGGTAGAACGCCCCTGGGTTCAATCCCCGGTACTGCAAAAAAAAAAAAAAAAAAAAAAAAAAAAAAAAAAAAAAAAAGAAAGAAGGAAGGAAGGAAGGAAGGAAGGCTCACTATGTTGATTGGCTGCAAACTTGCAATCCTCCCATCTCAGTCTCCAAGTACTGGGATTACAGGAGTGCACCCTCATGCCTCTGCTACAAGGTAGATCTTATTCTGCACATCTTACAGATGAGGGAAGCCTGAGCCTCAGAGAGGTTAAGCCGCCTCCTGAGGTCACACAGCAGGTGAGCCACAGCACCAGACTGACTACTGCTCTTCCCCAATCCGAGTGTCTTCGACACATTCCAGCAGCCTCTGCCCCACCACCTTCTGTCACCCACAGTCTACCACACTGGGTCCTGAACCTCATGTCCAGACCACAGGAATACAAAGCAGCCAATTGGGAGGACTGGGACACTGGCGCCATCCTCGGTTCCTGGCTGTCAGAAGCAGTCTTGAAAGGGGTACAGCCTGGGACACTGCACCCCAGAGGCAGCCTCCCCAGCCGTGCCAGGGCCAGGAGGTCTCCAGGTGACGGCAGCTGGTTTCCAGGCCCCACAGGGACACCCGTGAAGCTGAGGCCCACCGGGGACACAACACTGACTTTTGTTTTGCTTTGTTTTGTTTTGTGGTACTGGGGATTGAACCCAGGGGCATTCTACCTCTGAGCCACACCCCCAGTCCTATTTTATTTTTTTGAACTTTTTTTGCGGTACTGGGGATTGAACACAGAGGCATTCTACCTCCAGGCTACACCCCCAGCCCTATTTTTTATTCTTTATTTTGAAACAGTGTCTCACTAAGTTGTAGAGGGAGGGCCTCACTAATAGCTGAGGCTGGCCATGAACCTGCGATCCTCCTGCTTCAGCCTCCCCAGTACTGGGATTACAGGCATGCGCCACCACGCCCGGCACAGTGCTGACTTCTGAAGGGCCCTGGAGGAGGGCTGGGCTGGAGAAAACCCAATGTCTCCCCTAAGAAGCCCTGAGGCCCCCCGTACCCCGAGGTGGCCCACCACCCCACAGGGCTGTCTTCTGGGGACTCTGCTCTCCCCCCATGTAGACAGGCCCCCCTTTCCTCTTGTAGGTCAACGCTCCCCACAGCTGGGAGAGGCTTCTGGGCTCAGGCTTGATGATGCCTGCTTGCCCATCTGGCTAACCTCGGAAGCTTCTGGACTTCTATCTCTTCCTCTGAGAAATGGGAATAGCCACCCCTGCTGCTATGGGGATGCACAGAAAGCACCAGCCCTCAGTCCCCGGGGTCCTGCCCTGTCCTTGCTGCCCCACCCACCCGCTCTCCAAGGGACCTGCTGCCCAGAGTCCAGTCAGCCTCTCTGTCCCCTACCAGTGAGGGGTCCCTGCCTGTCCTGGCCCCAGAGCCCAGCGCCAATGGCCTTCCAGGCCTCCCCAGGGCTCATGCTGGGCCCCTCCTCTCTGTGTAGGCCCCACAGGGGACCCCATCTTCCCCATGTAGGACCCCTCCCTACATGGGGTCCCCCTTCTCTCCAGGCTTCCCCACAGCTGAGAACTAGAGATGGTATGGCCAGGGCGCCCTGGGAAGGCTGAGCCCAGGCAGCAAAGGCAAGGGCCCGCAGATTTCCCAGAAGTCACACTGATGGGGACCTGAGACAGGCTGAGTCCAGCCACCCAGGACCTCAGGGTCGAGTGCAATGGGAAGCTGCCCGGCTCCTGTCCAACAGCGAATGGGATTTCAAGGTGGCAACAACAGAGGATTAAACCAAGCCCAGGGCCCTTTTAGGTGCAGGTTGAAGGCCTCTGAGGGTGTGTGTGTGTGTG
>PVJS01022809.1:0-30197 GCA_004027185.1 Glis glis | reverse complement strand
CACACTTGTAATCCCAGTACTTTGGGAGGCAGAGACCGGAGGATCCGGGTTCGCGGCCAGCCTCAGCTCTCTCTCTCTTTCCCTGTCTCTCTTTCTCTCTACTTAGTGAGGCCCTCCGCGACTTCGTGAGACCCGGTTTCAAAAAAATAAAGTATAAAAAATAGGGCTGGGGGTGTAGCGCAGAGGTAGAACGCCCCTGGGTTCAATCCCCGGTACCGCAAAAAAAAAAAAAAAAAAAAAAAAAGAATATATGTATCTCTGTTGCCTAGATATTCAGATTGTCTCCATTTTTCTTTCTTTCACAATATTTTTGGCATTATGAGTTGAGAATTCAAGGTTTCAGCCAATGAATAATACCTGGGGTGTCCATGAAAACCACCGTGGGGAACTTTTATAGGATAAGGACCCAAGTCCGGTGAGTTGGAGTTGGAATCCGCCTCACGAGGGCACAACTCAGGAATGCAGTGTTTGCAGGAGGCTCTCTGGGTTTTCTCTCGCACAATGTTTGTTCAAGCCCATCTGTGAGGCCTGGAGGGACTGTGTGTGTGTGTGTGTGTGTGTGTGTGTGTGTGTGTGTGTGTGATACTAGGGATTGAACCCAGGGGCATTCTACCTCTAAGCTATACCCAGGCCCTGTTTTATTTTTTATTTTGAAACAGGGGTCTGGCTAAGTTACTATGCACTGGTAGAGGCATCAATTTAAATTGTGCACACGGATTCATTGGAACAAGTCAGTTGGCAGGGAGTGAGCCTAGACAAGTACCCAGTATGTATCTGCCTGTCTCCTTTCCAAGGCTCACACAGGGCTAAACACTTGATTTGCATTACTTTATTTCATCCTAAATTCATACTGTGGGTCTGAGCCGTTCTGCTGACTTTCAGACCTGAATGTCTAGCTACCTTTTGGATCTCTCTCTGCTTGAATGGGAAGAGACTTCTCCAGTGTAGCTTGTCCCAACCAAACTCTCTGTGTGTGTGTGTGTGTGTGTGTGTGTGTGTGTGTGTATTGGGGATTGAAATCAGGTGCATTCTACCTCTGAGCTATTCCCCCAGTCTTTAAAATTTTTTTTTATTATTATTTTTTAATCTTGAAACAGGGTCTTCCTAGGTTGCTGAGAGTCACTATTCCTGAGGCTAATCTTGAACCTCCTATCTCAGCCTCCCAAGTACTGGGATTACAGGTGTGTACCACCACACCCAGCTAACGGCAATTCGATTCTTAAAGTTTCTTGGGCATTTTGAGGATATCCGTAACTTTTCCCTTTCTCCCACACCCTGCAATATATATATTTGTGTGTGGGGGGGGGGATGCGGTACTGGGGATTAAACCCAGAGTCATTCTACCTCCAAGCCAAACCTCCAGCCTTCTTTCCGTTTTGAAACAGGATCCCATTAGGTTGAGAGTCTCAATAAGTTGCTGAGGCTGGTTTCAAACCTACTATCCTCCTGTCTCAGCTTCTCTCCTGAATAATTGCCAGAGCATCTCAGTGATGTCCCTTCTTCCACCTTTGGTCTATCGTCACATGTCCCTGTACCAGGACCCCTTCCCTGAATGCCCCACTTCAGTACACTCCTCTTACTTCATCCCATTTCCCTCTTTTATTTTTTCAGCACTTACTACTAGGTCATATAGTTTTGCTTATCTTGTTCTCTTCTGTCTTCCTAGAATATGAGTTCATGGGACGCATAGTTTTTGTCTGCTTTATCAGTGCTGGGTCCCTGGTGTTTAAAGCCATGCCAAGTGTATGAAAAGTGCTTTCTCAGCTGGGCATGGTGGCACATGCCTGTAATCTCAGTACTTGGGAGGCTGAGACAGGAGGACTGCATGTTTGAGGCCAGTCTCAGCAATTTAGTGAGGTCCTCAGCAACTTAGTGAGACCCTGTTTCAAATAAAAAAAATAGAGAAAAGGACTGGGGGTATAGGGGTATAGCTTAGAGATAGAATGCCCTTGGGTTCAATCCCCAGCAACCCCCCACACACACACAGAAAAAAGAAAGAAAGAAAGAAAGAAAGAAAGAAAGAAAGAAAGAAAGAAAGAAAGAAAAAAGAAAGAAAGGATGCTTTCTCTGTGTCTCTCATTGAATGAACAAATGAATCCTCACATCTTGGTATCATTTTTTCATTTTACACTATGGGAATGAGGCTTGGTAGATATTTTCCCCAAGGTCACAGTGCAAGTAAAGGGCAAAGGTGAGTGTTGAGACCAGGACTGAACTACTCCAGAGATAGTTTCTTACTATGGAGCAGGGGCCGCTTTTTGCAATCCACCAGGATTTTCTGCTAAATGGAACTCTTGCATTTGCATCTCAAGCTGGGCATGGTGGCTAACGCCTGTAATCCTAGTACTTGAGAGGCTGAGACAGGAGGATCACAGGTTCGAGGCCAGCCTCAGCAAGTAGTGAGGCTCTCAGCAATTTAGCGAGACCCTGTTTCAAAACAAAAAATAAAAAAAGGCTAGGGGTGTAGCTCAGAGGTAGAATGCCCCTGGGTTCACTCCCTAGTACCAAATAAATAAATAAATAAGTAAATAAAAATAATAAATAAAAAATTTGAATTTCTATTTCAAATTAAAACAGCTGTACTCATAGATCAACATGGCGGCTGAACTTTATTATTTTTTGAAGAGACAGGGTCTAGGGGATAATGGGTATAGCTCAGTGGTAGAGCACTTGCCTAGCCTGCTAAAAATACGATCAGGAAATGATCTTTACAAAGAAACAATGACTCTATGGAAATAAATAAAATAGGACTTTAAAAAATATCAGCACACCTTGGATAGGAAGAATTTAGTATGGTAAGGATACCCGTTCTCTTAAGATTAGTCTTTAATTCAATGTAATCCCAATAAAAACACCCTGCTGGAGTCAACGGGAACTTAACACAATTATCATAAATCTGAAACAATGGGTCTGAAAGAAAATAATGGAATTTCCTGAAAAACAACCGTGAGTGGCACTTGTCCAACCCATTTACCAAAATATGCTGTAAAGTATGAAAACCGAGTGGAAGGGGTGGGAGCGACGAGTGGAAGGGGCCTCAGAATGTAGATATGTAGACAGGGACTCCGGGACGCATGGCCATCAGACACACAATGATCGCCGTGTTTCACATTTGGGGAGGAAGTCATGAATTATTCATCAAGTTGTATCTAAATCGGCTAGCCATTTGGATAAAAAGCGAGGCTAGAAACCATCCTGTCTTCCTCTAAGATAAACTTCAGCTAGATCAAAGATGAAAAGAAGAAGAAAAAGGCAATCCATGTAATATAGAAGAAAACAAAAAAGAATATTTTAGTCATCTTTAGAAAAGTGAAAGGAAAAGTTCTACAGATTTGAGTGTAGAAAAAGAGAAAACTTCTATGGAGAAAAGAAACCATAAAGTTAAAAGATGCATACTACCAGGGAAGAAAAAGCAATTTAAATATACACAAAAGGGTTAATGTAACTGACATTAATTTGGGGGTAGGAGTAAATTTGAGGGCCAAGTTGGTGACAAGAGGAGCCTTAGAAGTGTCTGCCCCCCAACTTCCTAGAGGTGTCCCCCCCCCCGACTAGGTCAGCTGTACTTGCTAAGCCTCAGGAGCTGAAACCCCAGTACTCCTCCACCCGATTGCCCACCCTGGATCCTCCTGACCCTCCTCTGCACCAGACAGGTGATAATGGTCAGGGGGAGCGGTATAGCCAGGAAATCACAAGGCCATGGGGGGCTTCTATGCTAGAGAGAGGGGACAGGAGGGTCCACTGCAGGCAGGGAGGATGGGGTGGGGGGCAGGAGGATGGCGTGAGGCCGGGGAGTATGGTAGGAGACTGGGCCAAGACTAAGGTTAAGCGCAGCAGCAGAAAGGGGAGGGGAAGAAGGGAGGGAATGGGGGTGGGAGCCACAGGCAGCTAGATTGGGGGGCAGCGCAGAGGTGGGGTGGCTGAGAGGGCATCTCCCTTCGGACCCCCTGAGCTGTCAGCTTTGTTCTTCCTAACAAAGTGAGTTCCCTTTGCTACAGGGAAGGGTCCCTCATGTCCTTGTTTTCAGAAAATAAGGCAATGCTTAAGAGTTCATCTTGAAGCCAGGCACAGTGGCGCACGCCTGTAATCCTAGTACGTGGGAGACTGAGACAGGAGGATCACAGGTTCGAGGACAGCCTCGGCAACTTAGTGAGACACTGAGCAACATAGTGAGACCCTGCTTCAAAAGAAAAGCTAAATAGGGCTGGGGGTTTAGCTCGGAGGTAGAATGCCCTTGGGTTCAATCCCTAGTCCTCCCCCCCCACACACACACACAAAAGCTTGTCTTAGGACATTAATTACTTACCGGGTTCATTCATTCAACAAATGACTTGTGGATTATTGATTCTGAGACAGCCTGTGCTAGGCATGTGTTTATGAGTTTTAAGGCAATGTGAGAAACTTGGATTGAAAATGGGAAACCACAAATACCAGCTTTCTCTGCCAACTCCAGTCTACTTCCTTTCAGGGAGGTCGGAGAAACCCAGGGTGTGGGTTTCTTACATTTTCTGGGCCTGCCTTGGGTCGGGCACCATGCCAGGCACCGGGATACAGTACTGACTATGGCCAGGCATCCATTAAGTCAGCACAAGGCTCCAACGCTGGCCAGAGCGCCCACAATGAACCTAGCTTTGAACCAAACAGTGTATATCAGAGAAGCTGAAATCTGTTGCTTTTTCGGTATTTGATTTTTGGTGTTGGGCCAATAAAAGGGAGTGTGTGGGGGAGGGGTCTGAGGATAAATGGAGCTATTTAATTGACTGTCCCTTTGTAAGAATCCCGCTGAATTTTCTATGGAAAGGATGTTGGCGCCTGGGCCCAGCTTCAGGACAAAGGGAAATGTAACAAATACAGCAGAGTTGATAGTGTTTATAAATATGTTAACAGATCTATACTTTGTAACAGAGTTGCTGAGCAATCCTGAAAGAATCCCTGACTTAGCAGGGCCCAGTGGGCCAGGCCCCGCCCCTGGGGCTCGGGGGAAAGGCCCCTCCCCTGGCTGTCATCGAAAGAAAGGGCCCAGCCTGATGGCCACGCGTCACTCTCTGTGCTTGGGAACAGAGTTGAGATGTGCCATGTGATGCTGTTTTTCTGGGATTGCACAGAAATCTTGGTAGCATTCTGGAGAATCAGTTCAGATCTAGGGGACTTGATGAGCCAGGCCAAGACCAGGAAGCCAGCTAGGCCCTGGGTTCTAGGCCTGACTCCACTCCACTCCATGAACCGTGCCAGGGCTTGCTATCTCTGAATCTGTTTGCTCGTGTGTGTGTGTGTGTGTGTGTGTGTGTGTGTGTGTGTGTGTGTGTTTCTGGGGATTGAACCCAAGTCCGTTCTACCTCTGAGCTTGCTGGGGATTGAACCCAGGTGTATTCTACCTCTGAGCTCTATCCTCAGCCCTATTTTATTATTTTATTTTGAAACAGGGTCTCACTAAGTTGCTGAGGGCCTTGCTAAATTGCTGAGACTGGCCTGGAACCTACAATCCTCCCATCTCAGCCTCTCAAGTACTGGGATTATAGGTATGTGCCACTACACCCGGCTATGTTTTCTCTTCTGTAAAAGCGGGATAAAGAACTCCACTTCCCAAAACTAAGTAAGGATCTAGTGTAGGCATCAGTGGTTGAGACAATTGCTCATACCTTACACTTCCCTTCTCCCTGCACACACAAGTCACCCCATGTTCCAGTTAGAAACTCAAGCAAGCTGGGCATGGTGGCATCCCAATACTTGGGAGGCTGAGACACGAGGATCACAGGGTCAAGGCCAGCCTCAGCAACTTAGCAAGGCCCTCTGCAACCCAGTGAGACCCTATTTTAAAATAAAAAATAAAATAGAGCTGGGGGTGTAGCTCAGAGGTAGCATGTCCCTGGGTTTAATCCCTAGTACCACACACACAACACACACACACACACACACACACACACACACACCTCAAGCAAAGCCAAGAACTGAGTTTGGGGTCACATGGTGGCTGCACACGTCCTGAGACATTGCCACAGATGTGTGCCCCAAGGTCTCACCTTCCCATCACCTCCAATGTCAGTACACCAAAAGTCTGTGCTGCCCTTCAATGGGGCCAAGCTGTCTTGAGGAGCCATCTTTCCAGCCTGGGACTACATTTCCCAGCCTGCTTTGCACCTTAGTTAACCATGTGACTTGTTCTCATTCAGGGAAGGGAGCTGAAGGGATGTGTCACTCCTGGGCTGGGTTTATATGAAGCAGCTGAGGCTTCTCCCCTCTCCTGGCCTTTACCTGTCAACTGAATGCAGAGCACCTCAAGACTGTGGAGAACACAGGAGCCCATGAGAGAGGAAGCCTGGATCCCTGAATCATCACCTGGAGGAAAGCCGTCAACCAACAAGGAACACCTAGGTCAGATCGGACTCTGCAGTGAGCAGGAAACAGACTTCTAGTGGGAAGGTAAGCTGCTGAAATGTGGGGCTTATTTGTTATAGCAGCTAATGTTATCCTCACAGATACACACTGTTCATGGTGTCATCGACTCGACACAGATGTAGGGAACTGGATCAGTGATGTTACCAATTCACTCATTGACTGAACAAATATTTATAGGTCCTCTTCTATATGTAAGGAGCAGGGCTAGGCACCCTGGACATAACACAGATTCCATCCTACCCTTCCTGGAGGAGATTATGGTCTGGTTGTCCCCTCAAGTCCAGCTGCTGGGCAGAGACAGGAGGCCCTCATTCTGCCACCTGGTCCAGCCCATGCCCTGGTCTCCTGGTCCTGGACTTCTCCAAAGACCAGCCCACCCTCACTGCAGAGGCCACACCCTAGAGATGGCCACCCCTAAGGACTGCCACTCCTCCATCTAATTACAAAGTCCAACGTGGAGACTGTACCATACAATGCTCAGCCTTCTACATTTCCCCCAGAGCATCCACCATGGAGACCTCCAGAATTAAAACCTCCTCTTTAGCATAGTCTGCCCTTCCCTGCCTTCTCTTCTTTCAATCTACAACTGACCCGAAGGCTGAGGGTTTCTACTGCTCCTTTGGCAGTGCTCTCCCTCTGGCGCAGAAGCGTGGGGAACCTGGTTGTGTGCAGGGTGCGTGTGCACATCCCTGGCAGCTCCAGGGCTTGCCCACTTATCCACATGATTCTTGTCTGGCCTTCCTTTGGACTTGGTGCCTTCCCATAAACACACACACACACACACACACACACACACACACACACACTTCCCAAAGCCCACCCCACATGGGTTATTGGTGCCTTTGAAAGCTTATCTTGCTTCCTCTTTAACTGCAAAGATCCAGGGCTTGGTCAACAGACCACAGGTTGGATTTTAATTGTACTCGCTCCTTTGATGCAATGAACCACCTATACAGCTGTGCACGGTTGACTTGGCTTTGCGCTGCTAAGCCTGGCTCATGGGGTCCTCCTCTGGCACGCCCCTCCAGCCACACCCAGGCCCTCCCTGCCATGCCCTGTATTCTTGACAGCATTGCGGGGGCGCCCTGTGCAGAGCAGACCACTTCACCCCGACCCACCTGCGCTCTTGGGGTGTCTTCGGACTGAAGCCCTCTTCTCTGTAGGGCCAGCTCCTGGCCATTCCTGAGACGTCATGGCGAGTGAACTCATCCTGGAAGTCCTTCTGTATGTCTTGCCTCCTGTAGCCCCCGGGTAGCCTCCATTGACACTCATGGCCCCCATTAGAGCATTTGTCTGAACACAGACAGGGACCACTTCCGTCGTCTCGGTAGCCTGTCCCAGGTCTGGACCTGGCAATAGAGGACAGGAGGAAACAGGATTAAAAGAGGAAAATGGCTTCAATCTCAGAGTGCTTGACAGGGTGCAGTGAGACCACCCTGAGAGCCTCGTTTATTCGTGATGCACGGGGCCAACAAGTACCTTGTGAGGATGTGGGTCATGCCAGGTCTGCGCTGGCCCCTGGGGCACAGTGAGCAACATGGACACTGTTTCTGGCTGTTTTGGAGCTCCCTGGCTTAGCTTCCACGCACATCATTGGATCAGAAATAGAAATGTGAAATGATGGGTCTGGTGGAGCAGCGATCGAGGAGGGAGCTGCAGCAGCCTCAGTGGGCCTAACCTGCAGAGGTTGGGGTGGAAGCCTGTGGCTCTGGGGCTGAAGGAAGGCCACAGGCTGCAGCTGAGCCTTGGAGAAGCCAGGCCCAGAGGTCAGGAGGCTGGACTCCCAGCCTTGTGCTCGTAGGACCAGTCCCAGAACTTGGCCAAGGCACTGCCTGTCCGGGGCTTCCACTCACAGGGAGAAGGAGGCCCGAGGCTGAGTGAATCTTGAGCCCCCAGATCTGTTCTGAGCACATGGGGGGCATGCCCTTAGCCTTGGGCACAGAGGCTGCTGCAGAGCTGGGGGCAGCCAAGACCCCTTTCCGGGACAGGGCCAGCCTGCTTGCTAAAATTTGAAGAACCCATCAGCTCACCCACTGCTGCTAGAGTTGCCATTTTAATAACCAGGTTTAGGAGATTCGATTAAGATTGGGAGCCTCATCCCTCGTCCAGGGAGGCCTCACAGTCGGTATTTTTCTTTGCAAGAACGTGAGCAGGGCCCTGCGCAGGGGTTTTGGTACAGCAAGTAGCACAGAGAGGAAAAGGAAAAAAACAACAACTTTGTTTCAAAGATGCCAATAATAGGGGGCTTCTTTTCCCAGTCTCCCCATGCAAGGTTGTCAACAGCACAGGCATAATCGGCCAGCAACTGGCCTGCTCAGATGAGGGAGGGGGGACGTGTGCTCTTTGTTAGGATGGGCTGAATAGGATGTCCCTGCACCCAGACCTGGCCTCCCGGCTAACAAAGGGCCCCTTTGTCACCCTGGGCAAAGAGTGCTGCTGAGGTTACCACAGCAACTCAGGGACACAGACTTAACAAGTGACATTTCAGATGGGAAGCAGGCATTCAAAAATTCTAATTTCTTTATGTAGAGTGGTTTCCTTCTCTGAATGTTTTAAAGGAACCACATAGCAAACAAAAATAAATAAATAAGTAAATAAATAAAGAAGCCAACAATAAATACATAGCCAAGCCAATAAACAGAGCCTTGCGATTCAGCCCGTGGGCCCCTCCTCTCTGGATGAGAAAATTGGGAGAAAGCCTTGTTGAAGGTGACACTGGGGGCCGTGGGTGGGCGGTGGGATTTTCTTATCCAAAAGGTAACTGGACACCATGAAATAGGGACTGAAAAAAATATATATCATCTGGAATTTCACCCTCTGGACACAGGATCCTGTTTCCTTGTCTCTGTGTTCACCAAACACCGCTGGATGCCTCTGTGCGGGCCCAGAGCTGGGATGGGGCAGGCAGTGCGTCGGGGTCTCGCTGTCCAAGGTGGATGGCGTCGGGGGGTTCCCTTGTATGAGTCATCTCCGTGCAACCCCAGGCCGCCTTTAGTTACGGGGTAGTAACCGATGCTGCCCGGGAAAGGTGAACAGGGCCCGGGGTTTGCTGCCCACCCAGCATCGGTCTCTGTTGCTACTTGCTGGATGAAATGAGGGAAGAAGAAAGGAAGATGGGGAGGAAGGGCTAGCTCTGTATTCTTTCAAAGGGGAAAGCATGGTAAATAACAGGCTGCCGGCAAAAGTGGCAGGCACAGATATGTCTATACAATTGCTACCGCTGCATACAATATTTTCCCTGAACACGTTATTATGACAGTTTACTAAACAGTGTTGAGAGAATATTGCAGGGAATACCTGTATATTCACTTGTATGGATTCCGACCATGTAACATTTTACTATCCTGGCTTTATCACAGATGTACGCGTCTAGCCATTTGTCTATCCAGCCATCAGGCCATCTGATGGGGTGGGGCACATTTCAAATTGTAGATATTTTTTCATCTCCCCCCTCCAAATACAGTGTGCATAGCATTAAAGTCCAACCTTTCTTTCTTTCTTTCTTTCTTTCTTTCTTTCTTCCTTCCTTCCTTCCTTCCTTCCTTCCTTCCTTCCTTCCTTCCTTCCTCTCTCTCTCTCTCTCTCTCTCTCTCTCTCTCTCCCTCTCCCTCCCTCCCTTCCTCCCTTCCTTCCTTCCTTCCTTCCTTCCTTCCTTCCTTCCTTCCTTTCTTTCTTTTCTTCTCTTTCTTTCGTGGTAGTGGGGATTGAACCCAGGGGCGTTTTACCTCTGAGTTACACCCTCAGTCCTATTTTATTTTTTATTTTGAAACAGGGTCTCACTAAGCTGCTAAGGGCATTTCTAAGTTGCAGAGGCTGGTCTGGAACCTGTGATCCTCCTGCCTCAGCCTCCCAAGTACTGGGATTACAGGTGTGTGCCACTATGCCTGACTCCCATTTTTCCTTTTGATTTGAAATTTATATACAATGAAATGTTCAAATCTTTTTTTTTTTTTGTGGTACCGGAGATTGAACGCAGGGGCGTTCTACCTCCGCACTACGCCCCCGGCCCTATTTTTTTATGCTTTATTTTTGAAACCGGGTCTCACGAAGTTGCGGAGGGCCTCACTAGGTAGAGAGAGAGAGAGAGAGAGAGAGAGAGAGAGAGAGAGGAGAGAGGAGAGAGGATATATATATATATATAGATCGCACACGCGCACATGCGCGCTGAGGTTGGCCGAGAACCTGGATCCTCCGGTCTCCGCCTCCCAAAGTACTGGGATTACAAGCGTGCACCACCACGCCCGGCAATGTTCAAATCTTAAATGTACCTTTGCTGAGTTTCGATGAATGTTTCCACCTGTGTAACTCAAATCTTTCTCAATATGGAACATTTAAGATCACTCCAGAAAGCTGCCTCATGTTCCTTTCCAATCAACCCCACCCCCGATACACGCCATCTTGTTTTGTACATTTCACTTACTATTATAACAAAATCCTCTCCCCACGCTGCTTCCTAGTCTTCGTGGTAATTGGCCTTTGTCTTCACTCACTCCGTTCGTTCTTTAGTTACCCTGGGTCTTCACTGTCCCGGGCGTCGGGCTCATGACCCTCCACGAGGATGGTGTGTAAGGGCTCTGCAGCCAGATGGTCAGGTTGGAATCACAGGTCCAGTGTTTTCTTGGGAGTCACTTCACCTCTCTGAGCCTCTCTTTCCTGGTCTGTTTTCTGGGGATGGTGACATTATCTCCAAACTCAGGTCTGTTGAGTGGGTTCCATGACACAATACATACCAAACACTTAGTACATAATTGTTTTTGTATTGGGGATTGAACCCAGGGGCATTCTACCTCTGAGCTATACCCTCAGTCTTTAAAAAAAAATTTTTTTTTTTTGGAAATAGGGTCTTGCTAGGTTGCTGAGAGTTTCTTTATGTTGCTGAGGCTGGCCTCGAAACTTCGATCCTCCTGCTCAGTCTCCCAAGTACTGGGATTACAGATGTGTGCCACCACGCCCAGCTAGCACATATAAATGCTCAATAAACATTTATATCAAGGGAGGCTATGGCTGAGTGGTTGCTATCAGCACTCTAGGACTTTGAAACCCTTTTTCTTTCTAATGGTCATTAACTAAACTGCTATCTGTCCAATTTTAGCTACTAAAAGTCCCGCTTTAATGAACAGTTTTGGACTAGGAAATTTAGGCTTTATAGGATGATTTCCCAAGGCCCAGAGGAGACTTGGAAGAGACCGACAAGAAAGTTGTACACCTTTTATGTTTTTGACTGGTGTTCCCCCTAAGGTGTGCCTGTTTACAGAGCTACGGGCACTTGGAAATTGGTCCTCACCATAAGGGGCTTGGCTAATGTCCTCTTCAAGGTGAGAAGCAGCTGCCAGCCATATCTTCATTCTCCTTTGCCCCATCCTGCACACCATTGAGGCCACCACAGCAGGTGACAGAGAATATGAGGTCAGTGGGGTGTCTGGTCCAGAAACATGGTAGAGGATCATCCTTAGAAGGGGGAAATGGTAGCAGACATTCTCTTGTGTGACTCAGATCACAGAATCCTTTTTCTTTCTAATGGCCATTAACAGCCCATCTCTGCTCAGAGCTGAGCCAACTGATGATAAGCCCAATGATGGGGCCAAGAGCCACCCATCTCCTTTCTCTGCCTAACTCCTACACATCCTGCAGTGCCCAGCTCAGCGCCACCTCCCTCAGGAAGCCCTCCTCTGTGCTCCCATTCTACTTTGTACTTACCTCTATCATGTTTATCAGGTTGTATCTAATTGATGACTTACCTGCCTGTCTCTGCTATTCAGTTGTGATCACAAATTATGTCTCAGTCACAGTTGAAATTCTCAACCCTAGCACGTGCTCAAAAACATCTTTCATATATCAAGTTAATCAATGTTGGCCAAACACTTTCTAAGTCCAGGTAATTTACACATATTATTTTTACTTTTAAAAATATTCACTCTTGCCGGGCGTGGTTGTGCACACTTGTAATCCCAGTACTTGGGAGGCTGAGACCGGAGGAGACGGGTTCACAGCCAGCCTCAGCTACTTAGTGAGGTGTCCACAACTTAGTGAGACCCTGTTTCAAAAATAAAAAATAAAAAATAGGGCTGGGGGTGTAGCTCGGAGGTAGAATGCCCCTGGGTTCGTTCCCCAGTTCCACAAAAAAAAAAAAAATTCACTCTTCAAATGCACTTGCTGTGTAAAGTTTTAAGAAAAGAGAATATACAAAATAGAAATATAGAATAAAAATAGGGTCTAATGATAAAGAGAAACTGAGCATGACTGGTTAAGAAAATAAGAAAAAAATCAGAGATTATAGACATAGTAGAGTTTTAAAAGTCATAAAATAAGTCGGGTGCAATGGTACACTCTTGTAATCCTAGCTTCTTGTGAGGCTGAGGCAGGAGGATTGCAAGTTCAAGGTCAAGCTGGGCAACTTAGACCCTAGTCTACAAGGACTAGGTCTAGACCTCAGTCTAGAAAGACCTTAGTCTGGAAGGAAGGAAGCAAGGAAAAAAAGAAAGAAGGAAAGAAAGAAAAGAAAAGGGCTGGAATGTAGTTCAGTGGTAGAGTGCTTGCCCTGGGTTTGATCTCCAGTACCACCAAAGGAAAAAATATATATATTAAAAACACATTTATGCTAGTACATTTGAAAAGTTGAGGAAAATTAAAAACTTTTAAGAGAAGTATAATGTAACAAAATTTACTGAGTAAAAATATAAGATATAATGATTCAATCATTATTTAAGAAGTTGAAACATTATCAAAATTCTTCTCTTACCCATAAGGTAAAACCAGTATAATACATTTATTTTTGTGTGGTGCTGGCGATGGAACATAGGGCCTCAGGCATGCTAAGTGAGCGCTCTTCCACTGAGCCACGTCCCCAGCCCGCAAAACCACTGTAGTCCTGATACACAAAGCACGTTTGGCCACAGAGCACAGAGAACATTAGATCGATTTCAGTTGTTAACATAGATGAAAATGGAATTTAGCAGTGTATCAAAAATAAATGATGACAAATAGAAGTCCCAAGAAATAACTCAGGAATTCAAGGATAGCTCAACATGAATCATATCTATTAATGTTCTATTAATATACCACATAATATTAATGGGTAAGGAAATAAAACCCAGGCGATTATTTCAGTACATACCCCAAAAAGGGCAGGCATTATAAACTATAACTAATTCATGTTAGAATAATTCTCTTAGCAGACTAGGAATAAATAGAAACTTTATTAATTGATACAGAATATCACCAAAAACTTACAATTAGCATCTTCCTTAATGGCTAAATGTTACAATGTAAGAACCATGTTCATTAAAGCAAAGAACAGACACAATACCTGATGTCACTGGTTCCATTTAACTTTGATTCTAGAGGACAATGCAATAAGAAAAGATAAAGATTAATAATGATGTGTTGTAGGCTTGAGATTTTCTTTTTTTTTTTTTTTTTTTGCAGTACCGGGAATTGAACTCAGGGGTGTTCTACCTCCGCGCTACACCCCCGGCCCTATTTTTTATACTTTATTTTGAAACCGGGTCTCACGAAGTTGCGGAGGGCCTCACTAAGGAGAGAGAGAGAGAGACAGACAGACAGAGACAGACAGAGAGAGAGAGAGAGAGACAGGGAGACAGGGAGAAGAGAGAGAGAGCTGAGGCTGGCCACGAACCCGGATCCTCCAGTCTCCGCCTCCCAAAGTACTGGGATTACAAGCTTGCGCCACCACGCCCGGCTAGACTTGAGATTTTCTAGGAGAGTAAATCTTAAAAGTTCTCACCACAAAGAAGTGATAAGAACGTGAGACGAATATACTAATTAGCTTAGCTCGATTTAATCATTTCACAATGTGTGTATCAAAATATCACATTTTATACTGTAAATATGTACATTTTTTATTTATCATTTTTACCTTAATAAATCGGGGAGGAGGGAGAAAAAAGAAAAGACAAAGAAGTGATAAGATGGTTAGAAAGAAACCAGGTACAGTGGTATACACTTGTAATCCCAGTACTTGGAAGGCTGAGACAGGAGGATCACAGGTTCAAGGCCAGCCTCAGCAACTAAGTGAGACTCTCAACAACTTAGGGAGACCCTAAGTTTCAAAATAAAAATAAAATAGGGCTGGGTGTGTAGCTCAGAAGTAGAAGGCCCCTGGGTTTAATCCTGTGTGTGTGTGTGTGTGTGTGTGTGTGTGTGTGTGCGCACGCGCTATTATATACAGAAAGTAGTTGTACTGATACACAAAGTAGTTTGTGTTTATAGATATTTAGAAAGACAGAGCAGAATCAATTTCTGTCTGTCACTCTCCCTGGAGATAACATGATTATCTATAGAGAGAATAAAAGAGAATCTATAGGAAAAAATGTTAGAACAAATAATAGAGTTTGATTAAATTTTCTAGATACAAGATAAACATCCAAAACTTTAATAGTATTCTTGTGCATTAAGATAGATGGATAAAAATACTTTTTATTAAAGATATCAATTGCCGGGCGTGGTGGCGCACGCTTGTAATCCCAGTACTTTGGGAGGCGGAGACCAGAGGATCCGGGTTCGCGGCCAGCCTCAGCTCTCTCTCTCTATCTCTCTCTCCCTGTCTCTTTCTCTCTCTCTCTCTCTCTCTCTCTGCCTAGTGAGGCCCTCCGCAACTTCGTGAGACCCGGTTTCAAAATAAAGTATAAAAAATAGGGCCGGGGGCGTAGCGCGGAGGTAGAATGCCCCTGCGTTCAATCCCTGGTACCGCAAAAAAAAAAAAAGACATTAAAGATATCAATTCTTCCCAAGTTATTTTAATAATTAAATGTAATTCTAATCTACACAGTGTTTTCTTTTTATTTTAAATAATCCTGAAATTTATATGGAAGATCAGAAAGATGCAGTGAGGTCTGGTGGCTATGAGTAAGGACCTTCGAGTCAAACTGACTATTTGCGAATACTGGCTACACCGTGTGCTAACTGCAAGCAAATTACTTGGCAACCCCATGCCTCAGTTTCCCTATTTGTAAAATAGGGATAACAGTAGTACCTACCTCATGGGATTGTTGCCAAGATTAATAGAGGTAGTAGCTGGGTGCGGTGGTGCACGCCTGTAATCCTAGTACTTGGGAGGCTGAGACAAGAGGATCGCAGGTTCAAGGCCAGCCTCAGCAACTTAGTGAGGCCATCTGCAATTTAGTGAGACCCTATTTCAAAATAAAATAGGGTTGGGGGTGTAGCTCAGAGGTCGAATGCCCCTGAATTCAATCCCCAGTACCACACACACAACAACAACAAACAAAAACCAGAGGTGGTAGGTGCACAGCGCTTAGCAGAGCGCCTGACATGCATGTGGACCTCAGTCATTCTTAGCTGTTGTTAGTGCTTCTCTTTATTTCCCTCTTGATAGGAGGATTAGCCAATTTCTAGAAATAGCAGACAACCTGCCTGTGAGTGGACTTTTTGAAAGTAAACTGAGTAATCCAGAGCCTTCCCCTCCTTTATCGGGCCCTCACACTCTGGGTCACTATCCGCCTGCCCCAACCACCCAGGGCCAGGTGGGGACAGTCCCTAACTCCAGCTCCCCTGAAATCATTCAAATTGGCCAATTCTCAACCTGCTTACGCTGCCTGCCGGTTCCTTCCTGCAGAAACCGCAGCAGAGGCTGTCACTCGAAGTTCTCCTTTCCCCTCTGCCTCCTGGCTGACCCCAGAGCTTCCCCCTGTGGCCCCTGGGATGGTGCGCCCCCTCCTCTTGGGGACGGTGAGTACCAACCTATCTCCTCCATGACATTCATGTCCCATCAGTTGTCTTGGCCACATCTAAGTAACAATAAAGCGCACTAAAACACACGTGGGTTTTAACTGTCAGCTCCTCACGGCGTTAGAAGCTGAAGATGCACAGCAGACATTCTGGATCTCCAAACGGGGCTGCTGCAGGCAGGGCGTGGCCACGCTGGCCTGGCTCAGCCTGTGCACTGTCCCCGAACTGAGACTCCCCTCTTGCAGACTCACCCTGAGGTCAAGGGGAAGAGACGAGGGCTCAAGCTCTGCTCCATCCTGAAGGCATGTGCTGTTTCTTTAGGGAAGCCAAATTGTCAACTCTCTACCTGATCAGCTGCCAATATGGAAGGCAAGGCCAAGCTTTGGGGCCTGCGCACCTTCCCTGTTGGACTTTGCTACAGACTTGTCAGATGCCTCTTGGTGCTGACCCCCTCTGCAGGGAAGGGAGGGGACGGAGGAGACCACAGAGTGGGTGGTTGCTGCTGCTGGCCCACTCTAGGGAAGCCCCATGGCTGCCGCAGCTCACCCATTGCACACGGGTCTCCAAGCTCTGGCAGACATTGTTCTACGGCCCGGTCCAGAGTTGGTGAGACCAAGACTGTGGAGGTACAGGCCATGGGAAGTGCTCCAGGTGAGATCTCCAGGCTTGGCTATAGTTCTGGCTCAGCTATTAACTCTGGGGTGTTGAGCATTCCTCCCTGGCCTCATTCTTCTCATCTGTAAAATGGTCACAGCACTATGTGTGTGTGTGTGTGTGTGTGTGTGTGTGTGTGTGTGGTGCTGGGGATTGAACCCAGGGGCATTCTACCTCTGAACTACACTCCCAGCCCTATTTTATTTTGAAACAGGGTCTTGCTAAGTTGCTGAGGCTAGCCTCAAACCTGTGATCCTCCTGTCTCAGCCTCCCAAGCACTGGGATTACAGGTGTGCACCACCGCCCCCGGGTCACAGCCCTCTTATTTCCTGACCCAGAGGGATTTTGTGAAGACTGACCTCCCCAAGCTGCAACAAAGGTACCAACAAAATACAAAATAAAATGAAACAACCAAAACAAAAATACAGTAAGTACTGTAATTAATGGCCAATATAAATTTTCCTTCTGAGATCAGGAAAGAGGATGGCTACTATTATTACATCTTTTCAGCATTATATTGGCGATACTAGCCCATGAAACAAGGCAAGAAAAAGGAACAAGATGTATAAGAATTGAAAAGGGAAAACAAACTCATTTTCATAGATGAGATAGAAAATGGTATATTTTTTAAAAAAATTTAAGGAATCTACAGATAAATTATTAGATTATTAATGAATTTAGTGATGTTTTAGGTACCAAGGGCACTATGTAAAAATCTATTTTTATTTTGTTCCAAACCTACATTGTTGAGTAACATACCACCCCAAAATTTTGTGTCTTAAAATAACAATAAGCACTTACTGTCTCTCATGGTTTCTGTTTTGTTTTGTTTTGATCAGGAAGGGCTCAGATGTGCATTTTAGATTTTTTCATGGTTGCAGCCAAGTGATGGACAGAAATGGAGCATCAGGGGTCTGCTGAGTTGGGGACCAGCTAGGCATCTTCCCTTCTTCATTTACCTTTAGGATATCTGCATAGGTTTCTCTGTGTGGGTTACTTTGGACCTCAAGAGAGGAAGCCAGGCAGAAGCTTATCAGCATTTATGTCTAGCCTCAGAAGTCACACAGCATCACCTCTGCCACACTCTATTTGTTAAAAACCATTCACTAAAACCAACCCTTTTAAAGGGGAAGGTAATGAGACTCCACCCCTTGGGAGGAGTGTCAAAAGATCTGAGGCACTGTACTGGCAACAAATAGAAAATAAAATAGATCATTTATAATAGCACTCAAGACATAAAATATCCAGATCTGAATCTAATAAAAGCTGTGCAAGATCTCTACATCTAAAATCACAAAACATTGCTAAGAGAACTTTTTAAAAATTCTTAAGTAAATGGAGCAACATACCATGTTCATGGATAAGAAAAATTCATATCGGAAATGTCATTTTTCTTCAGATTGATTTAAAGATTCAATGCGGTAGCAATCAAAATCCTAGTAATATTGTATGTGTGTAAGAAATGAGCTGATTTAAAATTTTTCTATAAAGGTCCAAAGGTTAATAACAAAGGTAGTCTTAAAGAACAGAGTGGGTGGATTTATTTTATGGCACATTAAGGCATTATAAAGCTGCAGTCATTGAGACCAAGTTGTAATGGTATAAGGAGAGAAAATCAGGCTAGCAGAACAAAATAAAAAATCCAGAAACAGTCCTATGCCCATTTGGACCACTTGATTTATGACAAAGCACTGAAGAGAAGTGGTGTGTGTGTGTGTGTGTGTGTGTGTGTGTGTGTGCATGTATGTGAGATCTTTTCAGTAAATAGTGCTGGGTCAGTTGGGTATCCAAATGGAAAAAAAAAAAAAAAAGGAGAGGGGCCGGCGGGAATTTCCTTTTAATAAGGTTAGAAACAATGACTGCTGACATTTATTTAGAAGTTCTTTCCTTTCCTAGCGGCAATTTCCCTCTGTTGTTCTCAAACCTTCAGCAAAAGTCTGTTTCCCACATCTATCTTGTGTGCCTAGCTTTTTATGGTCACAAAGAGTGGTCCTAGCTCTAGGCCAGGACTACCAGAGAAACCCAGGCAGCAGTTGGGAGATGAGGTCCAGGGTGGCTCAAGCCCTTTTCTCCAGATAGCATGACTTGTCCTACTGCCACACACGAGCGTCATTCTGGCTGACTTCTGTCTTCTAGCTCTTCCCAGGCAGGCATCACATAGGCAGGGGTATTGCTGAGGCTGGCCTCAAACCTGCAACCTGAGATCCTCCAGTCTCAGCCTCCCAAGTACTGAGATTACAGGCCTGGACCACCACGCCTGGCTTGGGGCTCCTGAGAGGGCAGTGGATGCAGCAGTGAATGGGAGGTGAGGGAACAGAGACTGCTGGTGTGGACAATTCTCGGATGATACGGGGAGGAGTAACCGTCTAGCAGTTCCTAAGGGTCCTGAGGAATTAGGGAGCTTTCCATCCCCCCCTTTTTTAAAAGGATGGGAGCCCTCCCATGTCCTTTCTTTTCTCACTCTCGGAGATGGCGAATGGAGGCAGACTCCAGATCCCCGGTCAAGGTTTCAGGCTCCGGCCATTGCTCTGTCCCTTCCCCTCTCTCAAGGGCCCTAGATTCCCACACCTTCTCCAAGTGCATTCAAATTCTGGATCCTCTGGGGTCAGTGGAGCCCATCCGGCTGGTGCTCCATCACTGATGCCCCAAGTCCTTGCCTCAGTTTCCCCATATGTAAAATTAAGAGTTTAAGGGCATTGATTCTCTGGAGGTCCCTCTTGCAGTAACTCGGGTGGGCGGGACTAGGAGAGGGCGGCATCCTAAGCTGCGTCGGGGGCTTGGCCGAAGGCAGCACCCACCTCCGACAGGTGCCGGCCCCACCTTCCTCCGCTACCCCCCACCCCACGGCGCCTGGGGGTGGATGGTGCTCCACATATTTAGGACGGAGAGTGTCCCGTTCCTGGAAGGGGCTGTCGTACCGGCTTCTCCTTGCCCCTCGCCCTTGGTGGCGAGAGGCGGGACAGGAAAGGGCCGTCTGGACCCCCGGGGCGGGGGCGGCCGGGGCGGGGACCTGGCGGCGGCGGCCCGGGGGGCCCCCTGCCCTGGCGGCGCCCGAGGCCGGAACAATAGCGCGCGCGGGCGGCGGGGTGGGGGCGGGGCGCTCCCCGGGCGCCGCCCCCGGCCCGCCCCGCGCTCGCACACCCGCTCGCACCGCTCCCGCCGCCGCCCGCCCAGGCACTGCCCGCGGGAGCCGCGCCGCGCCCGCCATGGACGTCCGCCTGTACCCCTCGGCGCCCGCGGTGGGCGCGCGGCCCGGGGCCGAGCCGGCCGGCCTGGCGCACCTGGACTACTACCACTGCGGCAAGGTAGGGGCCGCGCCCGGGCCGGGAGGGGGGCGCGCACTCGGCCCCGCCGACGGGGACGGGCACGTGCGCTCGCACCGGCGCCCCGGCGGCCGCGCACACCCCGGCCGTCACCCCGACAGCCACCCGCACGACGACGCGGTGACAGCGCCCGCCGCGCCTCCCGACAGCCCGGCGCGCACGCACGAGCCGGCACGGGGCCGCGGCCACCACGGGGCCGGGCAGGACTTGGCACCGTGCTCCCGTCCCACGCAAGTCGCCCTGACGGTGTGGCCATCCCCACACCGCGACACCGGGCACTCGCCCGCGGGCAGCGGCACGCCGCCACCCACGAGACGCCCGGCCACACGCACCACGAAGCCTCCCGCGCCGTCACACGCCCCCGGCCCCTGTCACACCCAGCCACCACCGGGGACGGCACACAAAGAGCCCGCTCCGACAGTCACACTCGCACGCACCCTGACTCACCAAGTGCACGCTGTCGCAGCGGCCACCCCGGACGGGGCGCCGCGGTCACCGCGCCCTGGGGCCGCACAGGCGCACGCAGGCACCCCGGGGACGGCCACGGGGCCGCGCCGCCCTCTGCTCCCACCCCGCGCCCCGGCCACCCCGCTGCGCCCGTGTCAACTCCCCGGCCGCACCGCGCACTAACTGGGCCATTTACTAACTGGCCGTCACTGCCGGCGGGGCCTCGGCTTCCGAGTTGGCAGCGGCCAGTCCAGGCCTCTCCCCTCCCGGGAACGCGAGCGGGGTGTCCCCCCAGGCCGGGGCAGTGGCGGAGCGCGGGGACAGGTGTCTTCAGTCCCCCATTTTTCCAAGATCGCTGCCCGCAGCCGGAGCCGGGTTCCTGCCGCGCGGTGCCGGCGCGTCCCTGCGCCCTGGAGTCTGGCTGGAGTCCCCGAACCCCGGACCCGAGGCGTCCGCTCCCCGCCGCCAGCTGAGCCCAGCCTGCAGGGCGAGGCGCAGCCGCGCGGACCCGTCCGTCCTCTCGCCTCGCGGGGCGGGGAACTTTCAAACTTAGTTTGGAAGCCAGGCAGCCCGTGCGTCCGCGGTCGGTGCGCCGGTCCCGGGCCGGCGGAGCCGAGCGCGGCTTTTCGTCACTCGGAGCCCGGATTGAACCGCGCGCGTGGGTTTCCCCGCCGCCCCGGCGCAGACGCGCGGGCTCCGCGGCGCAGCGTGGTGAGTGCGCGTCCCGTGGCTGCATCGGCGACCTCTGGGGTCGCGCCCCTTCCCCGCGGGCATGTCGCCCGGCTCCTGGCGGTGGGGATGCTGCGGAGGGGGGCGTCCGGCGCGGATCGCGGGGCCTCGGGGCTGGGCCTCGCCAAGTGCGTCCTTAGGCCCCGGGGGAGCAGCTCCTGGCAAGGCCGCTGCAGCACGCCCAGGGCGGGGGCGGGGAGGGTCGGGGCCCCCGGGGCCTGGGACGTCTAGGGCGGAGGTGGGCGTCCAGCGAGGTCCCCCGGAGGGTCGGGGCGATTATCTTTTGTCCAGTGACCCGCAAAGTTAGAAGCTGGAGAGGGGGATGGTATCCTTGAGAGAAAGCGGGTTCGCGAGCTGCTTCCAGTCTGATGGAGGGAAAATAGATTAAAAGTAGTGAGTGGAGTTTGGGGGGAGGAGAAGGTTGGGTGCGGGGGGGGGGGCGGCAGCCGGTTTGTCCTCTGTCCCCGCCTTTGTTATTTGAAAACGTCAAGTGGGCAAGGTAGGCTCCATCCTCTGGTTTGGGGGCGTGGGTGGAGATTAGGGATTTGTGCCTTAAAGTCTGGGGTGGGTGTGGGGGGGTTAGCCCGGGGTGCTTTCTTTGGGGTGGTGTTTCTGTAAGCCCCGCGGAAGTGGGGCGGTCCCAACTCGGCGCCTTTGGGAGGCGGGACTCTGCCAGGCCCCCCGGTTTATTTGGAGGCTCTGCGAACCTCTGGCTCAGCACCAGAACCCGTGTGAAGCCAGCCAGGAGGGCCCAGGCCAAGAGGGCAGGAGAAGTGGGGGTTCTGGTTTCTATTTGTAATCTGTGACGCCTGGCCTATAGCTGAGGACATGTACCGAGTGGGGGTTCCAGTTGGGCCGCAGGGTATGTGAAAGGAAAGGCTGACCTTGTGCTTAGAAGTGAGCCCTAGCCGGGCGTTGGTGGCTCAGCCTGTAATCCCAGTATTAGGAGGCTGCAACAGGAGGATCACAGGTTCGAGGACAGCCTCAGCAGGTAGCCAGACTTTCAGCAGTCTAGTGAGACCCTGTTTCAAAATAAAAAATAAGAAGGGTTGGGGGTGTAGCTCGGAGGTAGAATGCCCCTGGGTTCAATCCCCAGTACCCCCCCCCACACACACACACACAAAGAAGTAAGTGGGCCCTGCTACTGAGTCCTTCAGGCTAAGCTGCAGGCCGCAGTCCTGCTGGGAGCAGGATCCCTACTCAGTTGTGGACTATAATGGTAGGGCATCACTTTTCTTTTTCTCTCTCTTTGTGGTGCAGGGAATTAAGCCCAGGGTCATTCTACCTTCGAGCTACACCCCCAGCCCGATTTTATTTTTAACTTGGAAACAAGGTCTCGCTAAGTTGCTGAGGGCCTCACTAAGTTGCTGAGACTGGCTTTGAACCTGCGATCCTCCTGTCTCAGCCTCCCAAGTACTGGGATTCCAGGTGTACGCCACCGCGTCTGGTGGAACTCCCCCTTTGCTGACACTGGAAGCTGATGGTGAGAAGCTGGGGAGAGAAATGCCCAGGCTCCACCCTTATAGCTGACCGCTATCAGAGCTAGAGGGGCAACTGAGGCCCAGGGTGCAGCGCTGAGGGACTTGGGGGCTACAGGGTGGGCTGCAGAGCCAGGATTCGGGCCATACGGTGGGGACTCTATCCCTGGATCCCAGATAAGAAGCTTGCCCTGCAAGGACCCGGGCCTCAGGGACAAGCATTTGTCCAAGCCATGTCAGACAACCCTGGGGCAGATGACCTGGAAGGGCCCTTGGCGACCGTCCCCTTGGCGACTGTCCCCTTGGCGACTGTCCCCTTAGCAATCCTCTACACAGAGATCCCCGGCCTCTTTAAACCAGAGTCATGAGCAGAGGTTGTTCCTTTGGTGTCTTTTGTCTGAGAAAATACACAGTTGATAAAATGCTGCTAAGGTTTCATTTTTGCTTTGAAACAGATGTGTGTTTTATTAATCATGATAATTTCCCATGCATTAGAAAAATAGCTTCTCAGATAGGCGGCAGGTGCATTACTTGCTTAATGTGACCGTGCTTGGCGAGCAGAGGGGCTTGTGGCCCCCAGGATCTGGGGCCCCGTGCCGGCAACCACCGATCCCCTCCTTCTTGGCTTCACAGAAGGGGAAACTGAGTCATGGGGCAGTGTACTGACAGGTTACATGGCAAGTGAAGAGCAGGGCTGAGGCCAGAACCTGAGTTTCTTAACTTCTAGCCAGTCACATTTCTGGCCTCCCCAAGAGCCTCCCTGTGGTGATTTGGGGGTTGGGAGTCTGTGGTTTCCTTCCTAGGGTAACTGTGAATTCCTTTCAGTCAGAGTTTTGGCAAAGCACTTTATCAGCCTGGGGGGTCGCTGGGGAATCCCAGCTCGAGGATGACAGAGTTGTGGAATCCTGGAATTGTGTGAACCTGGGATAACATCTCCTTTTGTGGCTTTGTGATGGAGAGCAAATGAGTTTTAGCTCTTTTTTTGGGGGGGTGGTCCTGGGGATTGAACCAAGGGCGTTCTACCGCCGAGCTATACCCCTATCCTTATTTTATTTGGAAACAGGGTCTTACTAAGTTGTTAAGGACCTTGCTAAGTTACTGAGGCCGGCCTCAAACCTGCAATCCTCCTGTCTCAGCCTCCCAAGTACTGGGATTACAAGGCATGCACCACCATCATTTTTTATTGAGATCTGATTTAGTATAATAAAAAACAGATTTCAAGTGTTCAGTTCCATGACTTTTGATAAATGCATAAACACCCATGTAATCTCCATTCCAGTCTAGATATGGAACATTTCCATCACCCCAGAAAGCTCCATCATGCCCCTTCTGAGTCAGCACCCGGTCCCCAGCCTCAGCGGTAACTTCTTATCTGATTTCTATTACCAGTGTTTTATTTAAGTTCAATGTAAGTGTATTATATTTAAGTACTAGAACCTCAAATGCAGCATAAACATTTTTGTGTCTGCCTTCTCTTTGTGCAAGGAGGCTTTGAAGTTCATCCCAGTTGTGTGTATCTATAGTTTGCTCCATTTTATTGCTGAGTAATACATTGTATGAATTAGTGCAACTGATTTACCCACCTACTGATGGACAATTTGGGTTTATTTCCAGATTGGAGCTACTGTAAATAAAGCCGATGTGAACATTCTTTTTTTGTTGTTGTTGTACTTGAGATTGAACCCAGGGGCATTCTGCCTCTGAGCTACATCCCCAGCCCTGTTTTATTTTTTATTTTGAAACAGGGTCTCACTAGCTTGCTGAGGGTCTCACTAAGTTGCTGAGGATGTCCCCAAACCGGCAATCCTCCTGTCTCAGCTTCCCAAGTACAGGGATTACAAGCATATGCCGCTACTCCTGGCATGGCAAACTATTTAATATCACTGAACCTTGATATCCCCTTGAAGACATTACCTATTTCTGAGGTTCAGGAGGGTTAAGCAAGGTGACACAAGCTAGGACAGTTCTTGGTACATACCAGATACTAATTAGATAACAACAGTATTAACCATCTGGGACCCATTCCAACAAGAGGCTTAGCATCTCTGTTCCAAGCATCCTTCATCCCTAGCCTAAACATTCTTCAAGACCAACCTGGGTACCACCTTCCCCATACAGTGCTCCGTGGCCAGCAACCTCTTCTCTTTCTCCAGCCTTCCCCAAGAACTGGTACTGTGTGGGATGTGGCATGTTCTGCCGTCCATCATTCAATTGACAAATATTTATCCATCACTTCTTTGTGCCAGGTGCTGCGCTAGGCAACGGATGCTACAGCAGTGAACAAAAGCGACTCAAACTGCTGTCCTCGGAAGCTTGGGTCAGTGTGGGGTGTCATAAGTGTGTGGGGGAAGTATATGGTATTATGATTGATGGTTAATACAAGTTGAGAGAGATACGAAAAAGAGAAGAGGGTTAGGGGAAGCCAAGCCCTGGGGCTGGTTTGCAGTTTTAAATAGGGAAGTTGAAGAAGGACTCCCGCAAATTTATGTACACCACAAGGATCATCTGCAAGCGTGTGTGTGTGTGAGAGAGAGAGAGAGAGAGACAGACAGACAGACAGACAGACACTGGGAATTCTTCTGAGGGGAGTTCTTCCTCTGAGCTACACCCCTAGGACTATTTTACTTTTTATTTTGAAACAGAGTCTCACTAAATTGCTGAGGGCCTCACTAAGTTGCTGAGGCTGGCTGGAACCTGCGATCCTCCTGTCTCAGCCTCCTAAGTACTGGGATTACAGGTGTGAGCCACCATACCCAGCTAAAAATAACTTTTATTACAGTATATTTTTATAATTCTTCTTTTTTTTTGTGGTACCGGGGATTGAACGCAGGGGTGTTCTATCTCTGCGCTACGCCCCCGGCCCTATTTTTTATACTTTATTTTTGAAACCAGGTCTCATGAAGTTGCGGAGGGCCTCACTAAGGAGAGAGAGAGAGAGAGGAGAGAGAGAGAGAGAGAGAGAGAGAGAGAGAGAAAGAAACAGGGAGAGAGCTGAGGCTGGCCGCGAACCCAGATCCTCCGGTCTCCGCCTCCCAAAGTACTGGGATTACAAGCGTGCGCCACCACGCCCGGCCCATAATTCTTCTTATTATTTATTATTACTAGTGTCTTACTGTGCCTAATTTATAAATTAAATTTTACCATAGGTATGTGTAGGGAAAACATCATATACATAGGGTTTGGTACATCTATAGGGGGGTCTTGGCATGAATACCTCTGGGATAAGGGGGGCCTGTTATATTCCCAGAGCTGCCTGGCATATAGGTGCTCAGCAGATATTTGCTGAATGAATGAATGATGATGAATTAATGAATTTGGAGCTGGCCAGTTGTCCCCTGTGCTTGAGGAACTTGGTCTCTTATTGACTCCTATAACCCGAAGACTTTGTAGTGAGCCCATGCAGTCCAGGGCAGGGCCAAGAGTCTTTTGGGTAACCGCCACCCCCAAGCAGGCCTGGCGAGAGGAGGAGCTGAGTCTGCACGCAGGACAAGGTCCCAGCCTCACCCTCCGATCCCATAGGTCCCTGGCTCTGTGGCGTCCTGCCCCGGGGGATCCCGTGGGGAGATCTCTTTTGCGTCTCTGATTTCCTGGCCTCAGGATATGAGGGCAGTGTGGATTCTGGAACCAGGATGAGCTGGGCTTGAATGCTGCCAACTCGGTCGTCATCAGCAGCAAAGGCAGCTGTTCACACTCAGTCTCCCCCTGCAAAATGGCCACATCAGTACCTCCCTGTAGAGTTGCCTTGAGACGTAGAGGTTGTGGTGAACAGCACTCTGCCCTAGCAGGAAACACTTGTGTTTCCATTCACAAAGCGAGCAGCAGCGCTACTGAAAGTTAAAATGCAGAGGAGCCTCCTTTCCATCCTGCCTGCTGCAGGCCTGGCCGTCCCCGGGGCCACCCTGCCCAGCCCTGGGAGGTGGGTGGGCCCTGGTTTTCCTGACTCAGGTCCTTCCCTCAGGAGAGAGTGGGGTTTGAAGGCAGAGAGTACTGGTTCACTGGCTCGGGCTGGTGGCCCGTGCATATCACTTAGCCGCTCGGGGCTCAGTTCCCTCGTGTGCACAGGGCTTGGGTGAGTTCTCTTGGGAATGTCAGGCACCGGGCTCCCACCACTGGCCCCAGGGAGCTGCTCTCTCTGTCAAAACGTACCTGGTCCCGGGCAGCTTCCTATAGCTGATGACTGGATGGTACAGGAATCAGAGGCATGGGCAACCCCCTTGCTTCCCCTGGGACAACTCTGGACCTCCCAGAGTTGGAGGGCTGTCATCAGCAGTCACGTGCCAGGTACGCACCCTTACAGTGCCCCTCCCAATCTTCCCCCTGAGGAGACTTTCCGTAGGCAGCTCTCCATCTCAGAGTGCCTTTGCAGGGAACTCAAGGCCAGACTCTCCCCAAAGGCAAAGGAGACTCTCGCAGGACCTATCAGGGGCAGAGCAGGCCACCTCCCTGCGCCTGAGCCCCAGCTCTGTGCCCCAGGCAGCAGTACACCCCTGTGTCCTAGCCCAAGGTGGGCAGATCCTCCCGTGTGCTAGTCTAGAACAAAGCGGCCCCCTCCATGCGGTTCCCAGGGCAGCAACATCAGCACCACCCACCTGTTACCAGTGCAGCCCGGCTCCTCCCCAGACCTGAGCTCCCGGCAGGCCGTTCAGCAGTCTGTTTTAGCCGCCCTCTGGGTGGGCCACTGTGTTCCTGGCACCGGGGGAATCAAACACATGTCACTGAACTTTTCCACCAGCAGGAGACCGAGAGGCAGCCATCCAGAGCAGTCTGAATCCAGCCACGTTCAGCCTTCCATCCTGCCTGCACCTCTGGCTCCCGGGCACTTCCCCACTAAAACCCTGCAGGCTGGCGCAGCGCACGTAATGACCGCCTTCGCTGTGTCCCTGCTCCCGCACAGGCAGGCCTCTCCTCGGCTGACATGTCCCCAGACCCCCTTTCCAATGGCTGCTCCCTCTGCATGGAGCACGCTCCGCTCATCCTATACCCTCCCCTCGCAACCCACCTGCCGTTTCCCGTAAGATTCTGCCTGTGAAATCGTCCCCCGAGGCTTTGGGCACTATCACTACGCCAGACACCTTTAGGTGTGATTATTACTGTGCGTGTGTGTGTGTGTGCGTGTGTGCGCGCGTGTGTGTGTGCGTGCGTGGTGCTGGGGATTGAATCCAGGGGCATTCTGCCTGTGGGTTACACCCCCATCCCTTTTTTAAAAAAATTTTTTTGTTTTGAAGCAGGGTCTTGCTAGGTTGCTGAGAGTCTTGCTAGAATGCTGAGGCCAGCCTTGAACCCGTGATCCTCCTGTCTCAGCCTCCCAAGTACTGGGATTACAGGCATGCACTACCACCTCTGATTTATTGCTCTGCATTTTGGACCAGTAGGTTACAGATCCACATAACCTTTCATCTGGTAAATAAAACTTTCCCATCAAGTCACCGAGCTTTCTGGACAGGGCTGAGTCCCTAGCACCTAACACACAGTAGGCACGTAATAAAAACCTGTTGAACATCTCAGAAACCCAGCAGTAACAGGTCATTAAACACTGAAAAGCCATTCTCCTCTTGCTCATTCTAGCAGGCACCAGAATTCCCAGTTGTACAGTAGCATCAGATAATTGATCAAAATTTATTATCCTGTGTTAGACAACATCTTTTCACGAAGATATAAAATTACAATTTGCCACGACTCGTTAAGTTAATAATTACCTACCATATGTTTTTACTGCTGCTCCCAAGCCATGCTGAAAGATCTCCCTGTAGATTTGGGCCTGTGTAAATAAGACGACTGTCAACCATGTGGATACAAGGACAGGAAGACACAGGACCAAAACAGAAAGTGTGGTGTGACAGCGTGGCCACTCCCCCCACGGCTCCCCTGCTCCACATGTTTAGATCAGCAGCTTTCCACCACCAGGGCACAGTCGGGGGGCATTTTTGGTTGTTGCTGCTGGGGAGGGGTGCCACTGGCATCTAGTGAGGCCAGGGATGCTGCTAAGCATCCTGCATGCCCTTGCTCTGTGTGTATGTGTGGGGGGTACTAGGGATTGACCCTGGGGGCATACTACCTCTGAGCTACACCCCCAGTGCTATTTTGTTTTTTTATTTTGAAACAGGGTGTCACTAAGTTGCAGAGGCCTCACTAAGTTGCTGAGGCTGGCTGCGAACCCGCGATCCTCCTGTCTCAGCCTCCCAAGTGCTGGGATTACAGGCGTGCGCCAATACACCCGGCTCCCTTGCTCTTATTGTCGATGCATGGTCTCCTCAGGGGGTGGGGGGGCTGGGAGTTCCCAGCTGGGCCTCCCGCCTTAGTTTTCAACCTCAGACATCATTTAGCAATAGGATGCCTTTGCATTACAGCTAATTAAAACATGCTCATCTCGAAGTGGGGCCCCAATTTGCAGGAATGATTTATAAATGTGTAAGAAATGAATCCGACCCAGGGTCAATCTCATGCATACATTTTATTGTTCTGCTGTGCTGTGTTTGGACTTGAACTGAACTTTGTAATGGCTTAGATGGACTCCCGATCTTGGGTCGCTCAATGATCCTGCAAATATTTCCTGAGTGCTTATTGGGTACATTACTTCAGGACCCCCGCCCCTCGTTTTCTGTTTTCTACTTCCCCTTGAGATCCAAGTTAACTTTTATGCAAAGCCAGATGCTGGATTCGCACGTGACTTTTGTGTGGGGGGGGGTACTGGGGATTGAACCCGGGGCCATTCTACCTCTGAGCTACACCCCCCAGCCCTGTTTTATTTTTATTTTGAAACAGGGTCTCAATTAGTTTCTGAGGGCCTTGCTAAGTTGCTGAGGCTGGCCTCGAACCTGCGGTCCTCCTGTCTCAGCCTTCCAAATACCAGGATTACAGACATGCACCACCATGCCCAGCTCTGTGAATTTAAGTCTGATGGAAGTGCCTGGATTCCTATCCTGCCCCTTATAAGCTGTGTGACTTTGGACCTGTTTCTTAGCCTCTCTGAGCCCCATCTTACTCACATCACCACACTTGAATCTGGAGGTCAAGGCAGCCGTCTCCTTCCTCATTCCTGCTGTGGGGTCATCTGGTTCCTCCAGGAAACAGTAAGCAAGTGCAGGCTCCGTCCCAGGATTTTATGACTGCTTTATTTTAATTAATTAATTAATTTATTTATTGTGGTACTAGGGATTGGACCCAGTGACATTCTACCTGTGAGCTATACCCCCAGCCCTTTTTATTTTTTATTTTGAAACAGGGTCTCACTAAAGTTTCTGAGGCTGGCCTTGAATCTGTGATCCTCCTGTCTCAGCCTCCTAAATATTGGGATTACAGGTGTGCACCACCACGCCTGGCCTTCTGTCTGTTTTATTTATTTTTAAAATTTTTTGCAGTACTGGGGATTGAACCCAGGGGCATTCTACCTCTGAGCTACACCCCCAGCCCTATTTTTTTTTTTTTTTGCGGTACCGGGGATTGAACCCAGGGGCGTTCTACCTCC